>PVIA01008098.1:0-75604 GCA_004024845.1 Tonatia bakeri
CTCAATGCTAGGGATCCAGCTAAGCCAGTACACTTTGTTAACCATCAGTTTTCCAGGACTTCAAATATCTTGTTGTCCCCCAAATCCATAAAACTATGTGAGAAATTCCATTATTTCCACATCTAAATTGTTCCCTCTTGTACCCAGAAACAGCATTAAAGTTCTCTTGCATACTTTTCACCCCAATTTCTACTTTAAAATAGACTATTAATCCATTGCCAGAGGATGTGGGCCTTGCATGGCCCAAAACTGGCCTGAACACCACAGCTCCCTCCTTCCAAACACAAGGCAGCAGTTGTTAGAGCACAGAGCTCTTGCCATTGAAGCCTCATTCTTCCTCAGCACCTTCAGGGCAATAGGATTTAGGCTAAGAGTCACTGTCAGTCAATTATACGTTTCTTTGTAGATTTATTTATACTAAGATTTCACTTTCCAATAGGTTAATGTAGTGTCCCATACAATCCTCTCTTACCTAGCTATCTGTATTCCAAAATACAGATCTGTATTTTAAATCTCATCTTGCACAGTAAATCCATCTTAAAAGAAGGCACCTGTGTTGATAGTTCCTTTACCCAAGGAATGTGTCCCTAACTTCAGTATTTCATGAGTTCAAGGAGATGGGTAAAACAGAGCTTGGGACCCTCTTCATCTTCAAATGGAATAATGTGGTAGACCCCAGTTTCACCTGTGCCAAAGACAAGCCCCCTGCATAAGTCAAACTTTTACTCAGATAAGGACCTAGTATGCCTTCATGACATAAAGTGACTAAGTCATGAGTCCACCTCTTATCCATAATAAAATAACAAAAATGCAGACACTTTACATTCACCAGAACTACTCGAGTTCTCTCTGGTAGCCAGGAGGGTTGGAGGAAGAGTGGAAGTGACTGTTCTTACTCCCTATATCTTATCATGCTATTGGAAATGTGTGCACACATCCATAAGAGGATGATTTGCAGATGTGTTTATTGTAACAGAGCTATTTCAGAAAATGTGTGGTGTCTGGGGGATCATTTTAAGGATGATAATTAGCATTCATGTACTGCCGCTAGAAGTAGTTCTGTATTAGCAATGCTGTTTAATTTCTGAATTTATAATGTCACATTTTATGAGGCCAAACAAAGATGGAGACAAGACTCAACACTGCCTGAACTGTCTGAGGACCATGTACAGGGATAGTAATAGTAACCTGAAACTTTTGGAGCAATTGCTGTAATTTTCCATTTCAGCCACAATTTCTAATACTGAATTGCAGGCTACATATGGTAACCTGGCTCCTTAGCAAATTTATAGCAAATGGTTTTGGGAATTTGAATAAAAAGTGTAGTGAATAATTTTCTTTTGAACGCAGAAGAAAAGACATGTTGGTTGCCAGTTCTGGGTTGTGTTTAACGACCAAAAATCATAAGGACAATATATTCATAAGCTTTTTTCTTTTCAATATAAAACCCTCATAATGAGATTGCAAAAATGGAAAGCCAAGTCTTTTTGTGCTTTGATTCTCAACTTGGGAGGTAACTGCAGAATTGGAATTTGCAAAAACCTTAGGACTTGGTCCTTATATATTTTAAGGATGTACTATAATAAACCTTAGAAACACACTAAATGAATACCAATCAGATAATAGTAGAAGAAAGTTGCCATCACCTGCACATAACACCTGCACAAATATGAATCCATTAAAGTTGTCTTTAAAGAATTTGTAATTAAATCGGTAAATATATAGAAGCACAAGCATTTTGACAGAGGTTACCCTCTGTGGAGAAAATCTAAAAATGAAGAATGGAAAAAAACTTACTTATTATTATACTATCTGAATTTTTATTATAAAATTATTTTTATTTAAAAAACAACTGAGTGTGCAATATAATTACACAAAGCAATGAACTTACCTCTGTATATTTTTCTTCATACTTTCCTATATTTTCTAAATATTCTTCAAAAACATGTATTACTTTTTACCAAGGGGAAATACACATATTTTTAATTATGTCTCAATAATCTATTAAAAACTCATTTTGAACCCTGGTCTGGTGGCTCAGTTGGTTGGAGTGTCGTCCCACACACCAAAACATTGTGGGTTCGACCTCCAGTCTGGGGACATACCTAGGTGGCAGGTTTGATCCCTGGTCAGAGTGTGTACAGGAGGCAACAAATAGATATTTCTCTTTCACATCAATGTTTCTCTCTCTCTCGCCCTTCCTCTTTCTCTAAAAAATATGTATTTGGGGTTAGCTAAAAGGTCCACTTGGCTTTTTCTATAAGATAGCACTTAGTTGTCTTTAACTTCATTCAAAACAATCTTGTTAGAGTATATTGTCACAGCTGACATATTGGTGTGCATTTAAAAAAACTTATCAAAATTGGTGAATATTTGTGTAGCCATTTTAATATTGAAGATGGAAGAACATATACAACATTTTTGACATATTATGCCTTATTATTTCAAGAAAAGTAAAAATTCAACTCAAATGCAAAAAAAAAGTTGGCCAGTGTATGGAGAAGGTGCTGTAACTGCTTGAACGTGTCAGAAGTGGTCTGTGAAGCTCCGTGCTGGAGACTTCTCACTGGACAGTGCTCCACGGTCAGGCAGACTGGTTGAAGTCGATAGTGATCAAATCGACACATTAATTGAGAGCAATCAATGTTATACCATGCAGGAGACAGATAACAGACTTAAAATATCCAAATCAATAGAGTTATTGATGAAAATAAAAACTGTGTCTTTTATTTTACAGAAAAAAAAAAAAACTAAACAGACTTTTTGGCCAACCTAATATATATCTCCTCAGGTGAGGCTTAAAAAAAAAAAACCCTTACTTTGATAAAGTGAAAAATCCTGGGATTAGCCTGTGGGATTTCCCTCGCTGTAGAACATGAGACGCTGGTGCTCTAGAATTTGGGAGGACAGAGTTTTCTGAGAGAATAGGCACAAACCTTAAAGTTTGTAAACCCTAATCAGGAAGAGGTTTAAATAACATTGTCACACAATAAGACTTTGAACCAAGAGCCTCTAGCATACTCAAACCCCAGTTTACACAGGAGTTACTCCTTCTTGTTATTGAATGTCCAGGAATTGCATACTAGGAAATGTGAAAATATTCATTATGAAAAATTGAAAGATATGAGCTGGAGACTAAGATAGGTTTACTTTTTTCCTTTAAAAAAAAAGGATAAAGACAAATACCAAAATATTAACAATAAAGGTTTTGTATTACTGAAGTATCTATAAACTCATTTAAAAATTAGTTGATGACTAAATTGCATTGGATTGTCCAGACCTTCCTTTCTAGAGACAGCAAGAAGATAACCCTCAACAGTGACACAGGGAGACATTCAGGAACGTTGTTAAGAAGAGGAAGCAAATTGTACAGCCCTATGCACAGCACAATTTCACTGAATGTGTGAGTCGGTATGTGGATGAATGGATGGAGGATGGCTCAACAAACAGACGAATAGATAAAAGGAAAGAAAGGAGAGAGAGAACAAAGGGAGAGAAAGAACGAAGTCTGGAGGAAGAGAAGGGGGAAAAATTAACCGTCAGCTTCTAAGATTGGTGTTTCTGAGTGGTAGAACTCTGATTACCTTTTAGTACCCACCTTATTTTTGTTCCTTGACCTTTCTGATTTTTCTAGAATAAACATGATGACTTTTTTAGTGTTTAAGTTAAACTGATGCTGGTGAAGGAACTGGCCCTGGGAACTGAACGTACTTTCCTTCAACTTGTCCACTCTCCTAAAACAAGTCTTAACAAAAATAGCAATACAGTCTCAAGTCAGGCTTACTAAAGTCCAACCGGCCTAGCTATGGTAGAACTTGAACTTCAACCCAGGTTTGTGAATATTAAAAGCGATTTGTTCTGAAATCTTGGCCAAGGGGTTTCAAGTATTTCCATTTTAGCAAGACAAGAGGGCATCCTTTCTATGTCCAAAGGAATCTTCACAGATTAATTCTCAGAACTAATGGCCTCCATAAGTCAAGAATAAATTCATGCACTAGGTACAAAGATCAATTTGTGCTCTCTGTAAAGAAAAGATGTTGGGTCCGTTTTTGTCACATTGCTTCTTTTTAAGCCTTCTGAAAAACTAGGTTGAAAAATTCCTCCCCACTAACTGGAACTTGGAAGGAGGGGGCCCTTGTTTAAAACACTGCTGTGGAGGGAATGAAATCAGGGGTATTACTGACTGCTCTAAACTTACATTTTTGCAAAATAAATGTATGTTCTATTTCCACAGAGCCCAGATCACTGGTTTGCAGAACAATCTGGTACTTTCATCAGAAAGAGTGATTACTACATGGGTAGTTGCTGGAAACAATATCTATGGTCCTGATTACTCACTGTTGAGAATTCCTTGTAATCTGACCAGTGAAACATCGTTATCTAAGAGCAGTCCCCAGAGCCCCTCGCGCTGATGTCTGTGCGCTCGCTCGTGCAGAGGAGGGTTTAGCCTGCACTGTTCGCACACAGGAATGCAAGTTTCCCAAACTGCTTCAGCGGTTTCTACTGAAAATGCCATCCTCACGCCCACTTCTTCCTGCCACCGAGCCCAACAATCCAGCTGAACGACACTGAAGTGCGATCGCATGGGCCGTGCAGTCAGGCTCATACACGTTTGTTTGATTAGTTGAGCAAGCGATGTGTCCAGGAAATATGAAAGTATCCTTGATGCCAAAAAACAATGGCAACCAAAAGGATGGTCAGAGAAGAAAAATAAAGTTATTATAAGTTTAGCTCAGAAAGGCTCTGTTTCCTGAGTAGCTGAAGATTCTTTATGTGAATTTCAAGTTGAAACAAGAGGATTTCAGAACTTGGAACGTGAGTGAAAATCCTTCCAGGCCTTCCAGGGGAGCCAGATAAGGACAAAGGCCAAGGATAGGCTAGGTCCGGCACTCAGAATTAAGATTCATATCCCAGATTCTGCACTTGGATTCTCTACCTGTCCTCTCTCCACTAGGAATGTCCATCTGTTCCATTCATTGCATCTCATGGCCACAGTTTAGCAGGTCTTGTTGTGCTCTAGAAGCTTGACTTGAGACTTATTGTTGCTTTTGTTAAGACTTGCTTTGGAGAGTGGACAAATCAAAAGGAAGTTCATGCCGTTCCCAGGCAGAGGTCACCAAGAAGAGCTTCTCAGAAGAGCCTCACCCAGTGAATTATCATGGCCTGAGGAATCTGGGGCCAGTGAACCAATGATCACTGAGGTGGGTAGTTCCAGACAGTTCCACTCACCATGTCACTTACTTGCTCCAGAGAAAGGTTTGGGGTTCTCTGTTGTATAGTATGGCATTCGCTGCCAAAAATAATATTGACTTGACCGAGTAATCCCAATTTCCAGACTGCAGTGGCACCAACTTTGTCCCATCAGGTATGTGAAACAGGTGGACTCCAACTAGCTTAGGTCCCCAGAAAATACCAATAATGATAATAGTAGTAATAATTATAGTAGAAAATATTTGACACCAGGTGCCAGATACCTCCCTAAGCATTAGCACATACTACCCGCTCTGTGCCTCAGTTATCCTGCATGCAAAATGGGACGGGTAATAGTACCTGCACCCTCGAGTTGTTATGAAGATTCAATGAAAGGACTCATGAAATGTGCCCAATGTCACTGTGAACTCTGTGCTTTTAGTCATTTGTATTAACCATGTCTCAAACGTCTGTATACTTGATGCTTTAACATCTGCCCTATGTGCACATGTAAGACAGGCCTTGCTCCGCACAACACCACAATATGTTTGAGTCACCGGGCCTTGGCTTCCTGCCTCCCTTGTCACCTGAGACCACCTTCCTAGGGGAAGACCAAACACAAACCAACCAATCTAGAGTGTACACACCCAACCACCTGCTCTCTCAGACTCTCACTCTGAGCCACTATCCACCCGCCCTAATTACCCTACAGCCAGATACCAGACAACTGGAGACAGCACCTATGCCCCAGAGCCACTGAAATTATTCCAATTAGACTATGCTAAGCCTCCTTCACCTGCCCCTTCTGAAGAAACTACAGTAAAAGCTCTTGCCCTCAGTTTCCACCTCTTCCTCTGCCTCCTGACTAACCCCTGTGCCTCCCTATGTGGCCCCCTATGTTGTAGAATGCCCCTCCTTCGGGAACTATCATATTAAATCATCTCCTGATCTGTTGGCCTTATCATACCTCAAATTTTCTATTAATGCACTTATTCTAAAACACACTGTGCTATACCCAGCAAACAAGTCCCTGTGAATCAAGACCAGGATTGCTGAGGTATATACTCAGTTCAATGCATCTCTGAAATCCTTCTTGCTTCCTACCATTACTGGGTGGACTTTCAGAAAATTAATCTGTATACAAGGAGAGCCTGTGTACACTTTTCTAAATGGTGTTCCTGATCGTTGGCCTTATCTTGAAATGATGTCTCCTTCTCACAAGAGCAGGTGGGACTTGGCACTGCCTAGGTTGCTATACATCTTCAAAATCTACAGAGATATAAAATATGTAACAACATATATGATACGTATCTTCTCCAAGAAAATAAAATATTAAAACCTGCAAAGTAGATGTATTTGTACTAGAAATTCTGCTCATTTGATATTTACATAGATGAGTAGAAATATCTAAAAATATAGGTGGAAAACTTATTCCTATAGAAGGCAAAGGAAAGTAATGATTGGATATATTTCAGATTTAAGGAAGGTGAACAGCATCCAAATGTTCCTCCATCTTTGCTGGGGTAGCTGTCTTATCGTCCCCACAAAGGCTTAGGTCTCCAAAATAAGCTGCAGACAAAACCCCAGTGTGCACACCAATATACAAGCCAGCTTAAACCCAGAAGTACTTACACTGTGATCCGAATTTAGAGGAAGTAGTTGGACAAGGCATTATCTGACAGAGCAGATAATATCCAAAGATAACATGACAGGTTATTTGACAGGAAACAAAAGGTGAGTGAAACCCTTTGGCTATTTCCTGACTCTGGTTGTCCCAAAATATCCTTCTCTTGTAATCAGAAGAATCAGCACAGTCAAGCGCAAAGAAGGGAAGTCATCCCATGGTGACAGACACTGAGACAGCCTGCCTACCTGTGGAAACGTGGTGCAAAAGGAGACACAAGCAAATTTTTAAATCGTAGCATCATGCCAGGCAATTTGCTAAAATGAAACATGGAGACCCCACCATATTGAACTTGCTTCCTCCCTTAAGTAAATTAGCATTTGTGAGAGAATGCAGCATATGCATTGACAGCACATGCATCGATGCCAGGTTTATCTCAATTCAAACATTCATTTTAAAGTTATAAACACATGGCTACAATTTCTATGGAGCTGTTTAGGAAACTTTTATAGATCAAATCCTCAGCCCTGACATCCCAGCCAGGTTGAGAGATTTCTAAAACTGCTACAAAGCTCTTTGCTTCTGAAAGGTTCATTTATAACAAGAATTGGTTTGGGAAGCATTTATATGCTCTTTGGTGTTGTCTATAATTACTTTCTCAGCTGAAGTGGTGGGAAAGAGGGAGATCTCGACCAAGAAGGGAGATGAGAAAAACCTGAATAAATAAATAAAAATGTTTTATGGGAAATCTGTTTCATCTCTCCCTTCTTGTAATTTTCTTCTTTTCCCCCAACTATAATTGAAAAAATTCCCAAGTCCTACCACAGATATTAAAAGAAACATCACTGGGTTTTGCGTGTGGGCCTCATAGGCTTGAAGTTCAAACAGCCACTGTGAAAGGTGGTGTCCAGTGAGGACATGGGGAACAGTGATCACTGAGTTTGTCTCCATGGTTATCTAGACACACTTGAGAAAACCATTTTCACTTTACCTGGAGAATATAAAGAATGGCTTTTGCAGCCCTCCATTATGTGTATGAACAAATCCAAGGAATGGTACTTTAAAGCAAAATTGCCATTGTGAGGGTTACCGAGCTAATATACAAAACTCGTGCTCTGAGATGTGCCATGAGCTTCTTGATGGTGAAGAGTTTTGTGTAATCCAAAGACTCTCTGGGCTGTGCAGTCTGGGTCTGGGAGAGACCTAAAGTGAGATTTGGGTAAAACTGCCCCAGACTTGATATCAGTAAAGACTACTGGGACAGCGGTGTCCCTCCCTTCTTCCTCGTGTTTCCTTTCTCTGACGGTTGCGCTCTACTGCACAGAGTGTGTCTCATTCCTGTCACTCCATCGGCCTTCCCACTGGACTGTGTCTACCTAAAATGAGCAGAAATCCAGTGAGGACCCCAGAACAGCAAGGGAGCCGGCAGGGATCACTTGACAGAAATAAGATACTGCACCGAAATGCGGCCATCGCTCATGACATGGAACTTCTCACTCCTTCAGCTGTCATGCTTATAAAGGTATGATTAATGCTTTAAAATGAGGCAGATACATATACACACATATATATTAATAGGGAACAATTTAGGTATGTTTTTACACTAAAAAGCAGAGTTTTGAACTGTAAGTATAATTACCTTTTTTAAGGCAAGAGGTGACTTGCACACATATGCTTCTCTCTGCAAAGACCATTTCTGGAAGTGCAAAGATAACTGATAATGAGGCTCCACCAGGGAAAGAGAACAGGACAACTCATGGTCAGAGATGGGACAGGGGAGACCTGCTTTTCATTTTGTAGAAATGTTTCTACTTCCTGTAGAAACAGGAAGTTTTACTGGGAGCACATAATTAATCAGAAACTAATAAAATGTAAATAAATAAAACAATGTTTTACATGGTCAAGAGCTCAGAATAGTAACATCTCCAAGGAAAGCAATCTGCAGACAAAAAAAGTAACTTCAGAAAAATTCAAGTTTTTTGGCATTTCTTAAATGCCACAAAGGCTAGTCTCTCTGTTTCACTTCCCTTCTCATCACAGTCGTTCTAGAACTTTTGTCCCCTTTCCTCCCAAACTCCTTACAAAACCCCACCCCAGGCCTGGACTCCTGCCCATTCTGTCCTTTCTCCTTTCTCTTTTCTTCAGATCTTGCAGTAAAATCCCCAAGCAGCTTGAATGTCTGTGCAAATCCCCACAGCAGCGAGGGAGCACACTGATTGGACCAACCCATAATCCTCTCTAGTGGGGCAGGGAGGGGGAAGGTTGAAATGCAGCTGAGTTCATTTTCATACTATTTCATAGTTTCTATTGACTTATCAATAAATTTGAGGATGCAGCCCTGGAAAGCTAAGATCAGGAAGCCCAGGTACCGTGTGCTTCATGAGGATTGGCCTGGCAGGTAGTGAGTGAATCTAAGTCAAGGAGCGGGACAGCTTTGTGTTTATAATACAGTCCTTAAATTTAAAAGTGATATATTGAAAATGATGACACATAAGAAAGTATGTACATGTGTATCCCCTCCCACCAGGGTCTCTAAGGTCCCGGAGAGTTGGGTTGAAGCAGAGTGTGCTCTGGTCCTGTGTGGCCCCTCCCTTTAGCGAAGTTCTTTACCCTTTATTAACTACCCTGAGACCCTATTCTTACTTTAGAATGTGTGGAGATGTGTATGTATGCCAATGTGAAGCCCACCTGAAACACCAGACATAATTAAAGAACGAAGGTGACCATGATTCTAAAAAGGTCAACACAAATTTGGTAATTCCCAGTCTATCTGGGGCAGCACGGGAGGACTCGGGGGCTTGTCTCTCTCTGTGGTAGCCCAGGCTGCCTCATGCGGTTAAAACCTGCTGAAGTAGAACATTAAGATCTTATAATTAACATGCCTAATTCTGATCTCCTGTTCACAAAATATAATGTTTATAATTGGTTTCCTTTACAATAAGCTACAAAGATGAAATAAGTTAGCCAGAGGATCGCTTCTCGGCCTTTTGGCTAGGATCAAGTGTAGTTAGCCAGAGGACATTTGTCTAGTTTTCTCTACAGTTTTCTTATGGCAACTTAATTCATTGGTCTTCTAGTTGCAGATGTCAGTCTCTGTAAACTTAGTTAATGTGAGTCTGCCCTGAGAAATGTTTCTGCATTTAGTGAGCTGGAAAAAAAATGGATTCCTCAATCTGAAAGGCTGGCCCCTGGACTGTAGCGAATTCCCACTGCGAGAGGCCTCCTACAACACGGCCTGTGAGTCATCTTAACACTGACCATTTGCTAGCAGTGTGCTTTAATATCCATAAGTAATAAGCTCATTTTAGAAAGTCTAAAAGATACAGAAAAGTTTTAAAAAGATAAAAGCCATTCATTCTATCAGCTATAGACAACTGCTAAATATTGGAAATATTTCCTCCTACCTTTAATTCTGTGTATGTATCTATAAATATATGTAAAAGTTAAATACTTGAAGTAACTTTGTCACCTATTAATTTTATTACACACAGTATTCTGAGCATATCTCATATCATTAAATATGTTTTGAAAATAACTAATCAACCCCCTTTTGGACACTTAAGTTAATTCTAATATTTTATTAAAATTTGCTCTGAACATTAAATCTTCATGTATAAATCTTTACTCACTTCTCTGAGTAGTTACTGAGGGTAGATTTCTGGAGGTAACTACTGACTCAGAAGGTACGAACACTTTGGTGCTTTGATCTATATGCCAGATTGTGGCGCACTGATTTTCGCTAACATCAGTAACTTTCCTCTTGGAGCCAGAAGGACAGTTTTGCTAATCTTTCACCAACATTAGATCAAAATTGATCACTTCTAATTCTTGACTAATTTGGAAGGCAAAACTTTCTATTTGCTTTGTAATAACTGACATTTCTTTTATACTTTTTGTGATATTTTTCAAATATTTGTTGCCACTGTAGTTCTTGTTTTGTGACTTTACTTAATTCTGTCCTTTGCAACATTATCATCTTTATACTGTAATTTTAAAAATCACTTTTAATAATAATCCCATGCCTCACATTGAATGTTCTGTCCAGTTTATCTCATGTAGATTAGTTATGCTTATGGGATTATTTTTTTGATAGATTTTTTTTTTACTTTCTCTTTAGTCTAGAGATCTCATTCAGCACCACCCATCCACACCACCTTTGGAATGAGTCAGCAATCCACGGCTCCCGCTGCCTAGGACCATGCTTTACACCAAGTGATGTCATCCTTCCTGGTCGTGACTGGTGGATGCGGAGTTTGCATCCGACCCAAGAACAGTTTCCCCATAATGTGACCTGCAGCCTAAGCCTGTCATGGAGACTGGTATAATAGCAGAGATGTGGTATTCGTGGGCAGCTAAATTCCTCTCTCTCATTGACAGCAGCAGGGCAGGATCTGAAAGGAATTAATTCCATAGGAAGAGCTGGCAAGCTCAAGGAATATGCAAGCAGAAGGGAGACAGAATCAGAAAGGAAATAAAAAGAGGAAGTCAGTGAGTAGAGAGAAGGCAAAGGACAGCTGGGTGCAAGAACCAAGGCCCCACAGACCCTACCCCAGAAACAGAGACTGGAGACAGTTCCTTTATCTTCTTTGATCCCTTGAAATTTTATATTTCCAACACAAGGCCTCATGTAGGCATAAATAAGCCCCTGTGACTTGATTTTAAGAGGGTTCTTTTCCCCCCTGCATCCAAAACAATCATTTTCGAACAGTGGTTGCCAACCAGTGGTGATTTTTACCTCTGAGGAATGTTTAGCAACATCTGGCAATATCTGTTCCATTTCACTGGTTGTCATGGTGGGAGGGGTGCAACTCGCATCTTATGAGTGGAGGCCAGGGATGCTGCTAAACATCCTACAATGCTCAGCCTCCCACAGCTAAGAATTATATGGCCCCAAATGTGAACAATGCTGAAGTTGAGAAACTCTATTTTAGAACAAGCTAGATTTTTTTATGGCTTTCTCCTTTGCCATAACAAGTTTGTGCGTAGAAACACCCTTCCTATTCCATGATAAAATAAATATTTCCCTAGAGTTTATTTCATTTCTATATTTTTTTAGATTTTATTTACATATTTTTGGAGAGATAGGAAGGGAGGGAGAAAAAGAGGGAGTAAAACATTAATGTGTGGTTGCCTCTAGCACACCCACTTCTGGGGACATGGTCTGCAACACACACATGTGCCCTGACTGGGAATTGAACTGGCAATGCTTTGGTTTGAAGGCCTGCACTCAATCCACTGAGCCACACCAGCCAGAGACTATGATTTTATTTTCATAATTTCTTTTCCTTAGAAATTTCTAGTAACAAAGAAAGCCACGTTAATGATGAGATCAGGAAACAGAGTAAACTTATACAACAGGTCACAGTGTCTTCGTGCCTGTGATTAGCATTTTTCACTAAAAGAGAATAAGGCAAATATTCTCACAACTTTCTTGATTTAAGTCCACCCTTCTGTGAAGGTGAACTGGATAGTGTGAAAATCTGTATTTCTTCAGTTGAAAGGCAAATGCTAAAAAATTTCTGCAGCAATTGTACTGAAAATATAGAGTCTACTTACTACAAAGTTGATGGCCTATAGGAAGGACACTATATTCACTTGATCAGCCAAATGTTCAAAATGGCCGGGTTGGGGAAAGCTTAGGAAGGTGGAATTCGCAGAACTGGTGTCAGTTACTGGTCATCAGGCTCACAGGACAGAAGTCTCTTACTCACTGGAGTTTTTAGAGGTGTTTGGAGGTGACGTGAGATGGAGGAGTGAGATGACACTGTGAAGGATTATGCCATGGAGAGTAGAATGTAACTGACAAAAATCAGACAGGGGTATCCAAACTGCAGCCTGCAGGCCCAACACAAAATTGTAGATTTACTTAAAACATTATCAGATTCTTCTCTGATTATGTATCGCAATGTATTTAATGTGTGGCCCATGACAACTCTTCTTCCAGTGTGGCCCAAAGACACCAAAAGGGATGGCCCAGGGACACTCCTGGAACTTTATACCCTTGAACTGGTCTTCAGACGTCACACCATCTCCTTCCTTCTTTCTGCCGACATTATGGGGTCCATAAAGTTTTCTATGAGAGGCTGTTGATTTCTGTCCTCATATCACCATACCAACCCATATTCCACAGTCAGCAACAGGCACAGCTAGGAAAAATAGACAGAATGGGTCTGCAAATGCAAAATATGCCCCTTGGTCTTTAATTCCTTGTCCCTGGGGAGGGGTTTTCATCTGGAAATTTAGTTGTCTTCTTGCAAACTCCTGGTGGCTCATGACGCACAGCTCTCTCACACTCGCCTTGCTCCTAGGGGACTTAGATTCCCTTCTCTACATTTACCCTGGACCAAAGATTAGTTCATTCCACTCTTTAGTGACATGAGAAGCACTGTACAAAGGAACAGGCATTTTCTGCCCGGTCACTCCAGATTCTATCCCCACTGAGATGGCCACCGCAACCCCAGCAGTTCCCTGAAATATCAAACAGGAGCATTTTGCAGGTCTCTACTTGCTGACAAATTATCACCACGGCCCCCTTTAGAACTTTGCATCCCCGCATTCAGTCTTTCTTGCATGTATTCCTTACTTGGACATCAATGCCTGTAAACCCCAGTACCTTGCAGCCTAATTAATACACATAAAACTGGCTATATATAAAACATCCACAAGTAGAAACATGAAGAAAGCTTAATAACTAATATATAGACTATGAGACTTTTTCATTAAAACAGTAAAGATCAATGTAATGATTGGAAAATGCAGAGAGAAAGAATTTTAAAACCCTCTCTGATCCTGTTTATGAGACAAAGTATGCTGATTCTCAAATAGACACCCTTCCAAAAAAATTAGGATAAATAAGTGTTTATCAGCAAGCAGTCACAAATTCAAGAGATTACCTATTAAGAGCAATTCTTAAATTTTTACTTGTGCAACACTATCATATTGACCAAGGGTTGGCAAATGTTCTGTACAGGGCTAGGTAGTAAATATTCTAGCCTTTTCAGGGTATAAGGTTTCTTTTCCAACTACTCAGCTCTGTCATTGTAACACAAAACAGCCATAAATAATATGGAAATGAATCAGTCTGTGTTCTAATAAAACTTTACTTATAGACATTGGAATTTGAGTTTTAAACAATTTTAACATCTTATATTATTCTTCTTTTGATTGTTTTAATTATTTAAAAATCAAGAGCTACATCGATGGACTTTGAGAATATTATGCTAAGTGCAACAAGTTATTCAGAAAAAAACTAAGAACTATATGATTTCACTCATATGTGGGATATAAAACAGAAACTCATGGACACAGACAGCTATGTGGTGGTTGCCAGAGGGAAGAGGGTGAGGCGGTAGGGAGTGGAAGGGGACCTGATACAAGGTTTGACTATAGATGGTGGGCACACAGAGCAATCAATATACAGATCTGGTATCATAAAGTGCACACATAAAACTTATATGATCCTATCAACCAATGTCAACCCAATAAAACTAATTTTGAAAACACCTTAAAAATAAAAACAAAAAAGAAAAATATATAAATAAAAATAAAAATCAAGAGCCATATGGTTTCACTCATGTATGATATATAAAACAAAAAGCAACAGCCACATTGCCACAGAAGAGGTAAAGTGAAAAATAAACTCTGATAAATAAGTAGCTAATAATATAAATATACAAGGATGAGTCTCATAAAATTAATGGAAGCATAGTTATGAATGAAAGAATTATATAATGAATAAGAATCTAGCTTAATCTGTGCCAAATCTGCCCTGTTATACAATTGGTCAATCATGAAAGAATATGAAATCCATGATTCCCCAGACCTTACACACTGGATGGTAAAAGTGGGTCCCATTTCTAATTTTCTCTCATTCCCGTCTTCCCACACTATTGAGCCAAACTTGTATGAGTCTCATTTTTTAATGCAATCCTTTTGATGAGGTTTCTGGGATTCTCATTCAAATATATTTCCAGTATGTCTATCCCATCAGCTCTTTAGACATGGCATGCTGGAATCCTAACACTGGAAAAAATAAATTGAAAAAGCAAACTTCTGAAATTGGTGGCAGAGCTGAGGCTCAAAACTAGGCTACTGAATCCAATTAGCTCTGTATTTGGGACTAATTGTTGTATTTCTTTGGGTCATGAACAACAGAGACCTTAGAGCTTATACTGTTCAGCAGTTTTCAGGGTCTTCTTTAGCAAAGAAATCTTTGTTAAAAACACAGTTTAACGTGTTATCCCAAAATGTAAAGCGGGAATGGCATAGCTGCTCTGTTGAAGAGGGGTCAAAGCACCATGAGCCCTGCCCACTCTGCCTCCCCAAGGTGCCTACAGGGACCGCCAAGGCTCCTCCACAGAACCCTAGACCTTTGCAGAATACAGTCTGAAAACTACTGATCTCAGTCAGTCCTCTCATTTTACAAATGAGGAAGCTGAGAACACGACAATGGCCCTGTGGACAGCCAGACAGTGCTATTCCCAACTGAACATACACAACAAATATAAACAGTGCTCAGACAAGATCACATGACTGCTGAGTTTGGAACAAGACAGAGACAAGGCCATTCTGCCACCTCAACAAGGACAAACATCCCCTCTTCTAACACAAAAGACTGCTGTTTTCTCTTCCAACAACTCCTGGCCTAGCTTGACTCCACCAGTCTCTTTGATAAAAATGGGTCACCTAATTGCTGCTGCTTTGACATTATCCAATCCAGAACTTGTCCTGATCCCTGATCCCTCCTTGGAATCATCCAACACAAACCTGAACCCTGTAAGAGGGCCCTCCTGTGCATTCTCTCCTGTGCCTTCTCCATGCTACAGCAAGCTCAATAAACCTAACTTCTTGTTTTCACTCCAGGTGTGTCCCTGGTGGTCTTTGGCTTCAACACCACACTATTAGCATTCTAAGCAACATCCTCAAGAAAAATAGAGCAACACCTTGGATCATTTGAGAGAACAGAGAGCTGAATTCCTACGATGGTACACAAACATATTAGAAACAAATAGAAAATAATTCAAACCATTAGCAGACCAAATGCTGCTGATTCCTGCATGCTCAGCAATGATGGCAGGGGCAACATGATCTGCATTTGATGAAAACCCAGAGAGCACTACTTGACAGTGTCTCTGAGGTTGGAAAAAGAACCACTACCAGCTCTCTCTGAAATGAACCACTCATAACATCTGACAGCACCCAGTATGGATGAAATCCCCTCAGACATGACCCAGGCATGCACAAGTCTGTCATTGTTTAACCAACATTCACTTCACAGAAATTCAAAGATTTGTAGCTCATATGCTTCTACAGACAGAGCATACTGTGGTAAGCATCATTCTTTATGGGACAGTAGTGCAAAGCGCCCACAGAATGGTCAAGGCTGCCCCAACACAAACAAGAAGTCGTAACAACTTCCATGCGGGTCCTGAAATGGAGGGTTTGATTTCCCTGAACCTTGCACATAGTATGGACTCAATAAACATATCTTGAATTGCATTTCACTCAGCATAATCCTCCCTAAATAAACCACAGTAGAGCTGAAACCAGCCTTGGATTTTGTGTGCAGTGTCTGTGGCTTAAGAAGAAAGGTTTTGCCCTGTCCTACTCTGCTAACAGTGTTGCTATTCACAGACAGTAAGATTTATTTTAAATCTTTGCTCTCTTCATGCATGAGTAATAATAATAAGGGCTGAAGATGTGAGAGAGAGGCTAAAGGCAGTGACTGTGTTGGGGAAAGCACTGGAGGTAAAGAAATGTTTCATATCATGTCACAGGCCCAAGACCTCATGGTGAGTCTGTAGCCACCACCTCTCCCCAACCAGTTTCCTTACTTGTTCACTGAGAGGCCAGATGCATGCATGACCCCAGTGAGGCCTCTTCTAGTCCAACGGTCTAAGTTCATGCCTCTGAACACTGAATGCATTTCTTAAAACTAAATTCCCTACACAAAGCTGTTCCTTGAGTCCTGTTTAGGCATTACCAGTTTCCAGCCCTTCTGTTACTGCCTGTCTTTCCACGATGCCATTTGCTGGGAGTCTCTGCTCATTTACCTTTCCATACCAGCACTCATGCTGTCTCCTCTCCGACTTTCTCTGACTGCCTCCTCCCCAAACACAGACCACAGAAAAACCAACTGCTCTCTCAGGTGATCAAAATACCTTATACATTCATTGGAACAGACTTACTTGTTTTTTGCCATCTCTGTGAAGAGCCTGGTTTTTTGCCTAGAGAAAGCGCCATATTCATCTTCAATCTCCAAACATACAGAAAGGAATTTTGTATGGACACTATGTGTGTGAACAAACTGCTTTGACAAAACACTGAACCTCATCCTCCCCTCCAAGGAAACAGAGAGTGACTACATATAAGAATGTCCATGTACTGCCATTTCAGCCCTCAGGTTTGGTGCTTTTGTACATGGCCGAGGAGAGCATAGGCTTCCCAGCTGGCCAGGCTGTCCCAGTAAGAAGAACTTAAAAACAGCCTCAAAACTCCCCAAAATGCAGGTGTGGCTTCCCAGGCCACTCAAAGGCTGCCCAGACAGTAAGACTCTCCTCTAGACAAAAAGAAAAAAACATCTCCGATCTAAACGCACTGCAAATAGCCAAAGCTATTCAATGAGTTTGCACCTCCTTCACCATCTTCATACAAATACGTGCTTTGCCTGCTAGTTAGATCCCAGCCAACTTTGTGTCTCCTCCAACTTTACTTTGAGTAAAGGAGGGTCTGTTTGCCAAAACGGCAGTTTACCTTGAAATGTAGTGATGAGATAATGAACTTTTAGCCACCTGTCCCTAATAACCACCCTCCCCCACCTCACCGTGAAATGTCTGTGAAAGTGCCCAAATGACTAAGGAATGTATTCCCAAACCCTAATTAGACAACGGCTATGTGGGGCCGGCTTACTCCCATGGGGTGCTATCCTGCAACCTCATAGCCCGTGTTCATAAGCTGGAGCTGATTTTCCAAGCACAACAAATAAATCACACTATTAATTTACCTAGGCATATGTTAGAAACTCAATGAATGCTCTCTCTAAGATATCTTCTTGAAACTTCTATTAAGGTACTTAAAATTTAGTGTTATAGTTTCACTTTTTAATCCATCTATCCCACCCACCAGAGAGAGAACTCCAGAAAGGCAGAGAATCAATTCACACAATACACGTGTATGTTTGCCTCCAAGGTGGCTGGCACGGTTCCCAGCATAGCAAAGGGGCTCAGCAAGTAAGTGGCTGCATCTGTGCACCTGACTTCAGCAATCCTGAGGACGGCCCGGGAGACAGAGGGCTCAGTCCCGGCACGAGAAGAGCTTATTGAGACTCAGGGAATCCCCAGAGGCCAGTTCTACATTTATTTAGTTCTAAACCCCTGGTGCCTCACACAGACCAGACATTCAAAAAATACTTGTTTAAATGAAAAATGATTTGCTCAAAATCAAGCCATTAAATATCAACTGAGAATCTCCATCTGGCACACTAATAAAGCTGCTCTATCATTACCAAGTCAAGATGAGGGACAAATACTATATGATCTCACCTTTAAGTGGAACCTAATCAACAAAACAAACAAGCAAGCAAAATATAACCAGAGATGCTGAAATTAAGGACAATCTGACAGTAACCAGAGGGGAGGTGGGAGAGGATAAAGGGGCAAGGGAGGAAGGAGGGAAGGGTTTTCAGGAACAACTATAAAGGACACATGGCCAAAACCAAGGAGGGGAGGAGGAAGGGAAGGGAGGTGGGGATGGCTGGGTTGGGAGGATTGGTGGGGTGTAAATGCAGACAACTACTTGAGCAACAATAAAATAATTTCCAAATATTTAAAAAAGAGACTCATTGTCTTGAACATGGTCTGTCAAGTCTAGGAGACATTTTCACTTCTTAACTTCTTGGGACATCCTCTAGTGCTCTTTTCCCTTTGTCCTCTATGTCACCCTCCCTCCAGTTTTCTACTTACCTCTGTGGCTATTTCTTCAGTCTGTAAGTGTCCCCTCTTCCTTCCTATGATCTTCAAATGATTGATTTCCTATACGAGGTTCTCTACTTTTTTGATTCTTTGCCCTCTTTGTGGAAGAAATCCTATAAATTCAAAAACATGTATTTGATTACTTTTTATTTATTAATAATTGTCAAATCCACATTTCTAAACCAGACCATTCTTCTGAGCTTTGATATCAAACTACCTCCTGGATATCTAGACTAGTTCATCTCACATGCAACTTAAAAGCCTTGCTCACCTTCTACCCCTTTATCCTTTTCTTTACTCCCACGCCAAGCCTGTTTTTTCACCTACATTTCCTATTCTGTCTTGGTGAACTGTCCACCATCCCCCACACCACCACACCAGAAATCTTGGAATCATTTAATTATCTCCTTTCATGAAATTAGTCACCAACTAGGTATTTCTCAATTTTTCTCTTCCTTCCCATCCCTCCTGACACTCACATTAGTTTGTTTCTTATTGGAAATGGTCCCCAGAGTGTTCTCTCTGCTTTCATCCTCCTCCACCTTCCAACAATCTGCCACATCTGCTGGAAGACGGAGCTTCCTAAAATGCAAATGTAATTACATTGTTCTACACTTAAACAATCCTTTCAGCCATCAGCCCACACCACCCCACTGTCCCTGATATAAAATACAAACTCCCAAACATGGTATAGGTGGCCCCTACCTCATCTTCTGCAGCACCCCTAACCCCGTGCTGCAGTCAAAATGACTGTGGTGCCCTCCCCCAGGGTCAGTACTCCAGCAGCACCCTTCCGCTCCTCTGCAGCTCCTCTGTGGCTCCTCTGCGGCTCCTCTGCGGCTCCTCTCTGCCTGACTGAACTTTCATGTTTTCCAAGCAAGCACTTCAAGTGTTACCTCCAGAAGGCCTTCCCTGTCCTGCTCCTCCCCTCTGCTTATGTCCAGGCCCCTCTTCTGTCACCCATTCTACACAAAGGGGCTCCACTCTGTGTGAGGCTATTCAGCGATTTTCAACTCTGACTGCATGCTAAACTTCACCCAAGCAACTGAGTGCCCAGAACCCAGCCATACTGATTCTGATTTGAATGACTAGATCAGTGATTGATTGCTCTAGGAACTACTATGATTCTCACGTGCCTTGGGCTTTGTGCTTCTTAAA
Organism: Tonatia bakeri; assembly: GCA_004024845.1. Taxonomy (NCBI): domain Eukaryota; kingdom Metazoa; phylum Chordata; class Mammalia; order Chiroptera; family Phyllostomidae; genus Tonatia; species Tonatia bakeri. Next base: position 19,942 of record PVIA01008098.1, read on the forward strand.
CTTGATTGTAAGGATCAATCACCTGGGGATCTTCTCAAAGGAAGATTCTGCCCTGGACAGTGTGGTTCAGTTGGTTGGAGCATTGTTCTGTAAATCAAAAGGCTGTGGATCTGATTCCCAGTCAAGGTTTATGCCCGGTTGTACAAATGAGAGGCAACCAACCGGTGCTTCTCTCTCACATCGGTGCATCTCTCCCTCTCTCGCTCCCTCCCTTTCCTCTCTCTAAAATCAATAAAAAAATTTAAAATGAAGATTCTGGTTGACAGTCTAATATTCTTCATTGTTAATAAGCTCCCATATAATGTCAATGCTACTGGCCCACAGATCACATTTGGAGTAGCAAGTCGCTAAATAAACTCTGACATTGGCTGACCCATCTGGGGACAATGAAGCTATAAATACCCAGAGCAACTACAAAAAGATTCCCCCTGTTAAGTAAAACAGAGGTTACCAAAACTCCTGACATAATCCGGTTCCAGAAAAATTTATGAGTGTCTGTGACAACTGCAAAGCCATAGCTTGTAGAAGCTATTGTCATCCAGAAGCATAAAGCCCAGAATAAGAGAGAGAGTAAACAGCCAAACTGAGGTCCAAGCTCAGGACACCCGGTTCCTCAGCCAGTATACTGTTCAGTATATTCAGTGCCTGAGAAAGATATTGAAGATCCTGCCACACTAGGAAAATAGTGATCAGAAGGCACACAATCAAGATTAGCAGGACCCAGCGAAGCCCTCTGATAACAGAAATGGCTGGAGCATCTTCTACAAAAGAGATTCCAGCCTAAAGTTGCGGGTAAAAGGACAATGGGGAAACTGGTCATTCAGTCCAAGGTAGACGAATGTGTACTGGTTTCCTAAATGAACTTCACCTTGCCTCAGGATGGGAAATAAAACTGAAAAATGTACACTGTGGAAATCTGGACTATTCTGATGTCTTTCAGCACCTTGAAGGCAACAGAGATGTCTTCTTAATTCCCCCAGGACCCAGCACAATGCTTGATACATTGAATTCACTGGGTATCTGTTGAACAAAGCCTAACAAGATAAAGTCTTGGCTTTCTTTACATAACATTTTGTCTGTGTCGTGGCCAGCCTCCTTCCTGTGGAGTCTGTTCCTGGACTGCCTGCCCACCGGAGCAATTTCCCCAAGTGTCTGGGTGGAAGCTGGCTCGGGTGGAATTGTGATACAGTACATGAGCCCCCAGGCCCTTCGCACATGTACATCTAAGATACAAGTGTCATGGGCTTAACCATACTAGTGTTTGTACTTACTAGAGAATCAGGCAGGTGTCACCTGCCTTAATTAATTTGTGGCAGAAGGGAGAAGAAACTGGAGGGGGTAACCTCACTGGTTCCCCATCAAGCAGACTTGTTTGCCAGAAACAAGGGAATGACTGAAGGATGAGTCATGTTGCCTAAAGGTCAACTGCATGGGCTTTGGCATCAGACAGAACAGAGTTCCAGTGACACCTCTACCACTCAGTCATTGCTTTGGTCAAGTTATTTAACCTTACTAAGTCTCAGCTTCCTCATGTGTAAAATGGACAAAATAAGTAACTTCTTAGGAGAACTGATGTAAGGATTAAATGGGATAATTGTATAAAGTACTCAACACAGTGTCTAGGTTACTGGAGATGTTAAGTAATAATAGGTCAGCACTGGTGCCAATGGAGAAAGCCTTCAGTATCAGTTGTGGCTGCGTAACTAATTCTAGACACAGGGTTGTGGCACCATCTATATGTCAGATTTCTATTTCTTGCTAGAGTATGCAAGGACTGGAAAAAAGTATCTTGTTCTTAATTTTTTCTTTGCCCTTTTTAAAAACTAGGTTTTCTTTTTTTATTCCAAATGTCTCAAAAATTCTGTTTTTCCTCCACTATTGTGCATGAAACTGGGTAGATAATAGATTTACTAAGTAAGTGAGGGATGGCGGCAATTTTTTTTCCATCTCAAATCAATGCCAATTGATTGAGGATGGCTGCCCAGACCACTGTTTTAAGAAGGATGTTGATGCTAAGTCTAAGGTTAGTGAAAAAGAGAGCTACAATTAATTAGCAGTATCTTCAATGGATTTTTTTATGCCTCATTTTAACTCATAGATGACAGAATAGTGAATAGTAATAGCTAGTTAGGATCAGTGGAATGGGGGGAATGGACAGCAATGGTAGACTGTACATGGAGAGACTGGTGAACACTCTTACTTTGACCCTGAGACATCATTTGATACAGTCACTGTATGTCTGTGCCAATTGCCCCTCTGCATCCAACCTTCTCCGTTGGCTCCCTGTCTGAAGGCTGACCTGTATGAATATATAGATAGGGCTGTGTGCCCTCTAGCTCCGGTTGGTTTGGCCACTGAAGATCCCCAACAGGAGATATGAGTGTGAGAAACAGTGAGAGTCAGATCATTATTTCCCTGGATCTTTCCCTGCTGGGTTGCTTCAGGCTGGCTATGTCCCTCGATTAGAAGTCATTGATCCTCTCTAAGAAGTTGACTCTGTGATTCTCCCTTCTTCCAGATTCCAAAAATTATCCCTTTTTCCATCCCTTTGGAACAAGAGGTGATAACAACTCCAATGCTGCAAGCTCCAGGGTACTGGACTACCTTTGCTGATTCTCCTAACCCACACTTTTAAAAATAGTCCCTTTATAAATGATCCTCCTCAAACTATATTATTCTAACCACCCATTTTCTGTAGGAATCATGACTGATATATTAGGCCTTTTATTGCTTCTATGTTGGAAGCAAAGTGAGGATCCATAGACAGGCATGTGATAGAACATTCTAGGAAGGGCATGTCCATACATCTAGAAAAAAGGGTGTGCATCTGGTAGCCAGAGATGAGATGGACTAGCAATAACAATACAGATGCCCACTTCCCTGACCACCTTAAACTGTCCACTATGATCTCGACCTTTCTTTCACAGGAGTTTGACTGATTGAGCAGAGGTAGGCCCAAACATTATCCATCTTTAATTCGATGTGGTGAAACAAAATGTCCTAGACTATTAGACTTCCCTTTCTGGGAAACTAAAACTCAAAAATGAGACAGAGACGTACAGACATGTGGAGGGTGGCTGAGTCAGGTTATCAGCAGAGAACAAGGGGGTCCTGCCCTTCCAATCACCTGCTTTCCCCCTCCCAAGCTTGCCCTTCCTACAGCCAAGTCCTAGAATTCTTCCTATGTCTCTACATTTGTGGAAATAAATGCATGACTGGTCCCCATTCAAAAATAAGAAAAGAAAAAACAAATACATCCCTGATCACCACCCTTTCAGTGGTGTCAGAACCCACATTTCATGATGAGCAGGGAAGATGAAAATCAGGAGAAGAGAAATAACCTGCACATGTGACTTCAACCTCAAGGTAAAGGAGCTTGTTCTTGAGTTTCTCATCCAATGCTCTTGTGAATCATGCACTAGCCAATCACCCCTGAAAACCTCCATCTAGACTAATGTGATCCCATTCTTTGGTAGGAGGAACACCCTTCAGAACCATCGGACCTCCTCCCAGTGTCCAGCATCCAGAGGTAAGGCCTCCATGACAAGCACAGGACAGGTAAAAAAAAAAAAAAAAAACCCCACACACAACTACAGCTCTAACTCTCCCCTATAGAAAAGAAGATGATAAAGCATCCAAAGAAAAAAGGTAAAGCAGGATACCTCAGAGCAGGGAAGTTGTAAGAGAGCAATCAAAACACTATTTAGAGGAACAAACGGGAGAGGAATTCAGGCCAACAAGGTCTGTAGGCCTCTGCCCCTTGAGTTGGGAGAACAGTAAAGCTCACCCAATTCCATTTCAGTACAACTCTTTTCAAACTCCACTAACACTCTAATTCAGTACCTTCAATAGCCTTTCGTCTCTCAAGGTCCATGTCAAATAGATTCTCTTCTGTAGAGGCTTCCCTGACCTCAAGCCTTCTCACTCCCAGTCAAAATTAACTGTTCCTTTCTCTACTCTTAATGCATACTAACCCTCTCTTTAGCACTTTTTATTTGGAAGATATGAACACCTTTGCCTCCCCCAAGTGGTTTGTGAGCTTGCTAATGGCCGAGATCTGTATTCATGACTTCTGAATAAAAACAGTCCCTGGATTAGAGAAGAGTGTTACATGTTTACTTTTGACAGTGCAGACTTCTGCTATCACTTGACATTGGAGAGCCCCCCTCCCCCATCCCATACTCACCTTTTTCCAGTTAAGTTGTTGGTGGGCAAGTAAGGTAATCTTCAGTGCACATAGAGCTGACTATCAACCTGTCTTGGTCTGGGTTCCCACAAAAATGCAGGCAGACAAGAGCTTCTTGGGAATAGAAGTGGGGTCAGCGGGTTGGGAAAATTGACACAGAGAAGAAGAAAAAATCCAAAATAAAGTACATTAGTTATCAAGCTGATCTCTAGGGCAACTGGGGTTCTCTCCCCCTGGGGACACTCTGAAAAGCCACATAGAAAGTATTTCAGAATTGTCCACCCCAAGGAAAAGAAATTGGAAGAATTTATTCATTTTTAGGCAAAATGGTTTCTGGTGCTTGACATGATAGATGCCATCTTAAGAAGCTGCTCTCAGTGACTGCCAGTTCACCCCAGAAGGGGTGGCTTGTATCACCTGAAAGGAATGTTCTTACACGATGAGTAGGCCCATTAAGTTGTTTACTGCTTTGGAACACACAGCTCTTAAAAGCATGTGCCACTTGGCTACAAGCCACCTGTGTTCCTGGAGGCTATATATATCAAGCCCCCAGCCGCTTTCAGGTGTGGATCTTCACAGTCTTGCTACCATTCAGGACTGCTTCTGTCCGTAAATTCCCCTAGTAAACTCTTTGCTTAAATCTGGAGTTGTAAGCCTCTTTTGTTGGTTTCTCAATGCTGCAATGGAAGTCAGTCCCAGTACACCTTAGGAAATCTTCCCAACGTCCATATGCCCCCATTACCTATTGGTCTGGGTTGCCTGTGGGGTCTTACCTTCCTCATACTTTCAACTGTGTGGCTGTATCAGAATGAGCAAGTTTTGCAGGTTTTGGTAGCAGAGATGCCCCAGGACAGAAAGCAAGTGATGTGGCAAACAATGCAGTTGAGGTGAGGTGGAGTCAGGTACACCTGAGCACAGCTGGTTGCCACAGCAACAACTAGACGGGAAAGGTAAGCCGAGAGGATGTGAGGCTGGGCACAAGAAGTGTCAGATACACTCAAATGGCCTTTTGTGATTTTTAATGCCCCTTAGAGAGTAAGTCTTACTAATCCTAGCATTAATAATTGTTAAATTATTAGCAAAAAGAAAGTGTTGGGGGATATAAGTAGAATTGTCTCAAGCTTCCCCAGGCTATGGTTACAGAGTCATAATAAATACCCAAATCTCAATGGCTCTAAGCCTTTAACTTCTAACTAGCTTTAGCTTCTGGTTCTAGCCCTGGAACTTCCTGTAAGCCTCTCCCGGATGCATCTCCTAGCCTCCTGAGGGCACCTCACATATACTCAAAAGTCACTCTGTCATCTGTGGTCACCATGTGGCACCAGTATGTTCTTCTGCTGCTCCAGACCTGATTCTGCATGTCCTTCTGCAAGCAGCTCTTCCTTGTACCTCTGCCGCCCATGCCCACCCCAAGACTGTCCTGAGAGAGTTACTTTCCTCACTCCCAAAATCACCAAACCCTCCAGATGCCATGCCGTGAACTCATGTGGACATGGAAAGATGCTTCTTTCTCCTCAGGTCACACTTTGAGCCAGGAGAGCACAGCAGTGCTGCTGCAGACCCGGCGACTCAGTCACTGACAACAGCTTCCACAGCTCAGCACTAGTCCAAGGAATAATCCTCCTCTCCCCCTCATCCACTGCCATCCACCACTACCACCACTGACACACCCCACAGCCCAAAACAGACGCCCTTATGCAAATAAACTCCAAAACTCCAGGAGCTCGCAGCCTACCCCAGCAGTGCATGGACATAGCCAGGCAAGCCTGAACCCCAGCAGAGCCCACAGCCTCAGCACAGGCTGCATCCTCATTACCACAGCAACTATTTGAGGTCTTCTGTATGCAGGGAATTCTGCGCACTGAGGGTCAGAACCAAAAGGATGCAAACAGTTCAGCACCAAAAACTTCCTGTAAATACTTTTAAATGACAAAGTGTTCTGAACATGAACTTTAAGGACAAGCAACATCAGTCTCTAATTATACCTATAGGAAAAAAAATGTGTTCACAACACGTTACAGCTTGGTCCAGCTATTTGAAGAACAATGGCTACTGAGAGCCAAGAGCAAAAGAAAATAGCGATGAAATAAGGTGGCATGTTGACAGCTGAGATCTAGTGTGACATCGGTGGGTGGTTCTGTGGCTCCAGGATTAGATTGTTCTCACTTCAAAAGAGCCACCTATGAACTCTGTCAATCCACAGCTCTGTCATACACACACAAAACTCTGTCCCCCATTCACTCCTAAAAAGAAAAATCCTTGAAGATGTTAAGAAAACAATGTATAGACCATATGTGTTTTAGTGAAAGGTAGCATTTTTCTTCCTGACTCACTTCCAAACTGAGCTTGAATTGTTATCCAACCTTTACCGTGCCTCACTTTTACAAAGGAATTCCATTTATTGTTCTCCGTGGACTTCAAATAAAAAAGTAACATCAAAGTCTAACAGAAAATGAAAGCTCTGGTCAGACATTATTCTGTTTTCCTCTCCCAAGTAAATATTTGCACTTGCTGGAAGGGCTTGTGCTGATGTGTCTGTAAATTGAATATGTATTTTTATGAGAAGAGAAGCAGCCAGGAACCAAAAGACGCAAACCAAAGTTCCCCTGTGCTCTCTTCCAAGTGACCTCCAGTCCACTGTGCAGACAACACATGTAAAAGGAAGACGAGTCCTGACTGGTGTGGCTCAGTGGGTGGGGCATCGTCCCCACAAAGCAAAAGGTCACCAATTCAATTCCCCAGTCAGGACACATGCCTGGGTTGCAAGCCAGGTCCCCACTGTGGGACATGTAAGAGGCAACCAATCCATTTTTCTCTCACACATCAGTGTTTCTCTCCCTCTCTTTCTCCTTCCCATCCCCCTCTCTCTAAAAATAAATAAAGTCTTTTTTTTTAAAAGGAAGATGATTTAGTATCCATGGAAGCTCAGTCTGTGGGCTTTGCTTTGGCAGATTGACAGCTGTGCTAAATGATTTTGGAATTACATGTAATAGATTGGAGATTATGACTATTGTCCAGCAAGGACTGAAAAGCCTCATGCAGTGACAGAAGGCTTAGTTTGGTTATCTTCTTAAGCTTTACCCTAGAGTAAAAAGGCACGGGCTCTTCTTATTATAAATTGGCCTTTTTGTTTGCCAGGGGAGGTGGTAAGTACCAAAGTCATTTCAGTAATTAGAAGCCACAAGCCCAGAATAATCACTGCCACTCTTTTCTAGATGAAACAACTATGCTTAATAATTTCCGGACAAAACTCTACCCTAATTTAAAGCTAAGAATAAATGAAATACTCAATTTTAAATGTCATAATAGCAAATTAGAGTAGAATTAGCCTGAAATGGCATTTGGAGTTTGACTCTTTGTAGGATTAATGTGCTGCTGACCTCCTCCAGATAATTATTTATTGATACGCTTGATTTTCTGTTTTGTTTTGTTTGTTTGTGTAAAAGAGGAGAGTAAGGTTAGTGTGCAGATGGCCGGGAGAGAGGAAAGCAATGGAAAGGATACAGGTATCAACCCCCAAGGAGATGAAGCTGATGAGCAAAAACAAACATGAACCTAGGCACAACCACCACGGGCCCCAAGCATCCCCCAAAATAGCTGGGGGAGACTCTGAGGAGGAACGGAGCGCTGTATGCGAAGGTAAAGGTATGATATCTGGGAAATACAAATTTTAAAACATTACCATTCCTGTTCCCAAAGACCGAAAGCTAGAGGATACAGATGAACCTAAATTACTGGGTTTGAAGCATTTCCTTTGTCATAGTACACCATGACAAAAGTCACAGCCTGTCTTTTTCCTTTTAGAGCAAATTTGGTGTTTGCTCAATAGTTAACATCCTTGATCAAATGACTTGAAGTTCTTTGCTGAAAACCAGTCACTTATGAGACCATTGGATAGAGAAGAAGGAAGGGTCCAGGCAGAGAAAATAAGTAGAAAGGTATTTTACACTTTATGAAAATATGAAACAGTGTTTCCTGCTTATCTCCTCCAGCATACTGTCCCATGAACCTCCAAATGCAGCATCGGTCATGGAGACAAGCTCCATTTCTGAACTGAACAGTCCAATTTAGGCAAGTATGTGTACTGGTTCTAAAAAGACATTTCAGGAATTGTGGTCTAAAGTGTATTCAGAGCTAAGGGAGACTACCCACAATGCAGTCTTGTAACATCCACAAGTTGTCTGGGGTTCAGACCAGCAGCCTCAGCATCAGCTGGGAATCTATTAGAAATGCAGAGTCACAGACCCTCCAAAGACCTACAATACTGGTAATTTACAAGATCTCAGGTGATTCACAGGCACATTAAAATTCACACCCAACTCAGTTAACCAGTCTTCACCCTTGAAAGGTACTGGGAAAGCCCAAAAGGAGAACTGAGAACAATAAAGAATTCTGAAAACAGTAGAAATGATAGCTGACCCTTTCTTTCTTGCATCTCCCATTAAGAAAGAAGTTTACCAATGTGTAAAAGGGCATATTTTGTGTAAGAAAGAAAGGGAGGTGAGAAATCAAACATATATATGTTAATATTTATAAGAAGCACAAGACAGATGAAACAGGAAACAGTTGGTTATTCACAAGGTGTGCGGGAGGAGAATGCACTAACGGGAACAAGAGGGAATGACACCTCACTAACTATGTCTCATGGTATAGCTTTGATTTATGGAAGTCTGTTAATATTCTGCATGTTCAAAAAAATAAAATGAAATCAAGAATGATGAGAAGAAAGAAAAACCCTAATACTTAAAAGCAAACTAAAACAAATGAAACAATTGTATTTCAAGTGGAATTCTATAATCACAGTTAAGGAGGAAAAATAAAACAAGAAACTCATCCAAGTCACTTATGAGCATGGTATTTTACTGTATACCTCCAGTCCTGGGTAAGACTGAGGGATGACAAGAGCTGCAAATAAATCCTGAACTCTTATATATATTTAGTTCTTGTACATGTTTTGGCAAAACAATTCTGAAACTAGTTTAAATGTATTATAGGACTGAGCAAGTGAGTAAATGTATTGATGTTGGTCAGAACCAAGGTCCAGCACCTGCCTGAGACAAAAACCCAACAACCACAGGGTAAGACCTGTTCCCCTGAGGCTAGCATCAGTTATGATTCACATGGGAATCAAGACACATGACAACAGGCAGGCAGAGGGAGTTCCAGATAGACACACAGAGGAGAAGGCAATGAGAAGACAGAGGCAGAGATTGGAATAATGCACCCACAGGGCAAGAAACTCTCGACGCCGCCACAAGGCAGAGACAAAGAACAGATTCTCCCCTAGAGCGGCCAGTGGGATCATGGTTCTGCCTACACCTTGATTTCAGACTTCCAGCCTCCAGACTGTGAAACAGTAAGTTTCTGTTGTTTTAGGCCACCCAGTTTCTGGCACTTTGTAACAGCAACCCAGCAAAACCTGCGAAGTAGATGTGTTGTTATCTTCACTTTGTAGACGAGGAAATAGAGGCATGAGGAGTTCAAGCAACTCCCTCAAGGTCCACAACTAGTAAATAGTAAAGACAGGATGTTACCCCAGGAAATGTGATTGTAAAGACAGCTCTAATAACCTTTATTTCAGACTCTTTCTACTATGTGGTCATTAAAGGAGATAACTACAGAGAGTAGATATCTTTGCAGAACAAAGCATGACTGTGTAGAAAAGCAAGTTATAGAAGTTTATGTAGGGATAGGTTGCTTAAGTGAACATGGAATCTCAGTAAAAGTTCATGGAAATGTCAGATAAAGAACTGAAAGAAATGAATACCTAGCTGAGCCTAAAAGGAAGGAAAATCCCCAACTGTCAGAAATAAAGAAACATCAAACCAAAGTGATAAGCTTGTGAGAAAGGGCTGGGATTTAATATTCACGAAGAGGCAAGAAGCTTAGTCTCAGAAGCACCAGCTAAGGGAGTAGGAGTTGAACTCTTTCCCCACTAAAGAGCCAGGACTCTTGAAGGGCTATCCCTCAGTAAAGTGGGACTAAAAATGAGGTCCACTCATCAACCCAGGGAAGGAATAAGAAAGCTTGTCTGTAACCTGTATGTGAGGGAAAGGTCTCCCCTTAGAAATGTCAAGCCCAGGCCTGTTCGATACATGTACAGGGGGTCTGAATTCATATAGCCCATGTGGTGTGGAAATCTCCAGCCAAGAAACTAATGCAAAACTGATTCCAAATAAGTGAAACCCCTCAGGCTTCCAGCGAAAGCAAACACAAAACTGATTTGAAACAAGCCTTCTAAACCCCAAATCATACCAAACATTCTAAGCCTCACAAAAACACAAATAAATATATTCTGAGTGAAAATGAACTCACATAAAAAAATTACAAAACACAGGAGAAAAGGAGTCACCATGAGTAAGAATCAGGAGTCATTGCCAACAGGAAAATTTGTGTGTTCAATAATATAATGACCTGAGAGAGACTATTAAATAATTATGTTTCAAATTATAAAATAAAAGGACTTGGAACCCTAAAGAAAAAACAGACATGCTGCATAAAGAACTGGCAGATCTGAAAATGACCAAACTGAACTTCTGGAAATGAAAATGTAAAATTTTACAAGGGAAAAAGCAGATTAGAGATGGCTGATGAGAACATAGTTGTGAAGGAATCATCCAGAATGTTACAGAACAGCCAGTGGGGTTCTACTACTCACCACCAACAAGCAAACTCTGGAGTCAGAGGTTTGGTGGGAAAAAAGGCGTTGTTTTTATAAGGCTATACAGTTTTGGAATAATGGCAGGTTTCTGCCTCAGAGCCCCACTTGCATTAAAACACCCAAAGACAAATAACCCTGCCACCCTCTGCCAGACCGGACAAGTTCAAGTGTACAGCTGGCATCTTTCTTCCCCCATTTAAAAGTACCATCCTCTAGGAAACACAGGTGTCTGTAGCATGTCCTACAGGCTGCTTGGCAGGTTCCCGGTCATGGTTCAGCTCCAGGGGTCCTTCGGAGTCTGTGTGTACCAGCTGAAGTCCCACTTTTTATACACTGCTCCTTTCCTCTGGCCACCAGCTCACCAGTACATGAATGTGCCTGGCCAGGCAGGCCCACACAGTACCAGTGCTACTTCTGCATTTCACTCAAGATGGGGCACTGGGAGTGCTCCCAGACCATGCAGCCTCTGAGGCCCACTGGCCCATGAACTTGAGCCCTCGCAGATAACCAGACTAGTGAGAAGAAGGGAAAGAATGCATATTTCCCCACACATTCTGCTTTTAAAGGCTATTGTCCACCATGTTGGTCAGCTGCACAGTGTCTTTGCCTCTCTTCTGCCCATCACTTTCTGGAAGGGAGACAGTTTCCCAGCTGCACACAGGGGCACAAGCATCTCTACCAAGGCAGTGTCTGGACTCCATAGCCTGCACAGGCTCAGTAAAGACTGTCACGAGCTGCTCAGCTACTGGGGCAACTGTGGACTAGTTCACACAGCTTGTTGGCTTTGTTTATAGTTGCCCCAGGGCATGGAAGCCTACCAAACCCCAGCTCCAGTTTCAATCCCAGGCTGCCTTAGGCAATTCCTGCAACTCTGTTCCTTCTGGGGGGAGGTGCTGGCTCTCAAGCTGTTTCTGGGGTCCCTTGCCCCTCCCTAGCAATCTGGCCAGGCCCACCTTGGTACAAAAATGCAGTGAGTGACAGAAATGGAAAATGTGAGAGAGAGGTTAAGAGATGAGAAGATTAAAAATACATCCAGGAGAAAAATCAATGAGGTAGAAGCAATGATCAAAATAAATGGCTGAGAAATTGTGAGAATTGATGAAATATATGGATATTGTTAGAAATGTGTGAGAAATAGAGGTGGGAGGAGCTGGATGATCTGATCTGTTTGCCTTTATTTAATGCTGTGCTTATAGGCAGGCTGAGTCTGGACTGACTGCAGCTCTAGTGTGTGTGCGTGGGGGCGGGGGGGGGGGGGTAACAGGATGTTCCCAGGTAAGGAGGGTCCATCTGAATACCAGTCATTGAGGATGGTGCCAGTTGTCTATTGTGTGAGGTGAGAGAGAGTTTCTGTAAAGCTGTGGGCTACCAAGCTAGTTGGGATAACTGAGTCATGGGCAGTCCTGCAGGTTGGAAAACTGGCCTGACTGGGTCATCAGCAGTCTGGCAGGTTGTGAAACTAGCCTGACCCTTTCATCCCAGACTGCGTTTGATCATTTTTCCAAGGCTAGCAGTAAATGGGTGGAGCTCTGTCTTCTGGAACTGCTTCCAGCTGGAAAGGGTCATAGAGCTGTCCCTAAGCCATCGCCATGAGCTGTGCTTGCGCTTGCACTTCCTCTAGTTGATAATGTTGTAGGGCAAGTAAGTACTGCCCCAACTTGTTTTTTGAACTGCTCCATCCTGAAAGATACAAACTTTACAAGCAGATTAAAGATGCATAGTCCAAACATAAGGAATTAGGAGTATTGAGAGGAGGGGTCCCAGAAAAGGCAGTAGCCAGGTTATGCCAGATAGCCAGGAACTAGGATTTATGGAGGGACTCAGATTTTTTATTTTAGATGCAGATTCCAGTATACCCTGACTGTTTTGTTGGACCTGACCTGGTTTGTTAATGTAGAAACAGCACTCTTCTTTGAGATACAGACATGTCCCTCCTTCTGATGCTGTGAGTAGATTTAGGCCTCTTCAGTTTTGAAGGGCTATGCCTGCTAGGGAATCTAGCTGCTCCTGGAGTGAAGCTACAGTTTCCCCCATCTTGGTCAGTGCCTCCGCTATTTCTAGAGATAACTAGTAATGAATACCTAGGGAGGTGCCACCTGCAGTGGCCCCAGCTGAGGAGAGAACTCCTAGCAATGCTATTATGGGGATCAACAGGCCACCCCTTTTGAGTAAGTGTCCCTGTCCCTGTCCCCTTCCAATAAGGGGGAAGGGGAGTGAGGTGTTTTCCCATGCTATTGATATGTCAGAAAGAATGTATCCCAGGGAGCAGACCCCTGTCCATTTTGGAGGCTGGGTCCAATAGGCCCATGATCCACAAATCCAATATACCCCCAAAGAGTGGTGGATTTCTGTATAAAGTTTGTATACTGTAAGCAGGATGGGTGAGGTTTCTATTGAGACATATCTACCATTAACAAGTATTTTAGTCCTAGGATATTTGGTGCCCCAGTATTCAAGTCTTGTGCAGCTAGGGATGCTGCAACAGGAGGGTTGATGATGGGATTTTGGAAGGGTTTGTGTATAAATTCAGAATAGATAGAGCCCCACTTTTTCCCATAATAAACTGCCACAGTGCGATCTAGGTATAGGCAGAGACAGTCCTAGTCATCTTGGGGAAGAAAGTCTGTCGCAGCCACCGACCAGCAGTGATGCAGAACGCTGCAGATGGCTCATCAAAACATGAGAAAAACATACACAGAGACAACTGAGTCCTGTGGAGAAATAGGGATGAGACAGCCACTCTCTCTAGTGGGGAGCGCCGGGCCACCCTCCCTAGGGGAGAGAGCCCTAGGGGAGAGTGCCTCATTCCTCTGCCTGAGCAGGCTTTTATTGGGTTCGTTTGCATAAAAATTCAGGTAAAGCTCATTACTCATTGCCAGGAAGAAAGGATCAAACAATAGACAACAAGGAAGTCTGAGGGCCTATTTTGAGTCATGGTCAAAGAGCTGTAGAAGACTTTAAGGAACAAACTTACTTCTTCCTTGGACCCTTCTCATTCAATTGAGAGCATTCTAAACAAAGCAGGCTTCACAGGATTTTACATATTCTTTCTTAGGCCTGATCAGCCAGGGAACCCACCCTTTCCAGCACAGCACAGCTTAGTTTCAGGCTTAGGTGGAGTAAGGCAGCCAAGAGATAAGGAGATTTTCTCGCAGACAATGAGGACTCAGGCTTTGTCAAAGCCAAGGGGCAAGAGTCCGTCACCCCCTTTTGATGCAGCCCCCAAGTTCTTCTTTGGGGGCCTCCCACGTGATTGTGCCTGTCTTAGGTCATTCCCCACTTGGGGAATCTTACCCATCAGTGGCTAACCGACCAAGCACTGGGGGCCAGGCAGGGTGAAGTAAAAGGAGCAGAAGTGGTGCTCCTGCCAGGGAGATAAGCTTGTCTCCTTGCTGGCTTACGGTCCAAGGTCATTCCCTCAGCCTTAGCCTTGGTGGGGGTTACAGCTTCTGATCCCAGGCAGGGCGGTTCCCAACAAAGGTCAAGGAAGTTAACTTTTCTGTCTGGCCTGCCATTGCAGTAGGTGGATGTCTGTATTGGGATAGTGCCAGTGAGAGTCACAAGTTTTGGGAAGCGAATATATAAAAAAGCAATTTTGTCTCCAGGATTTGGGATTCCATCTATCCCAAGGTTTGGTTGCCAGATTAGGGAGAGTCTTGAGATGCTTCTGAGAGGGGGTTGTGGGATTTTGAAGCTCCATTGTACTGGCTTAGGTTAAGGGAGCCAACTGGGTTTCCTTCACTCCTTTGACTTATGATGGAGAAGATGTAGGTGGCATACAAGTGATTAATGATGTGAGAGAATAGGGGGCCCTTAGGAGAGTGCCAGTTGAGGGTGGAGAAGGTAGTGGCTGGGCTTCCCAGGTGGTAGTGGCTCCCGTAGGGGTCTTTTTATTGTGGTAACTTATTGTGGTAGTTGTCAATAACCTGAGGCTCCCAAGCATTTGCGTGGGTGGTTGTGGAGTCAAGATTACAAGAAACATTACTCCATTGACCTGGCAGTAGGGGATGGACATACTCTCACCTATGAGTAGAGAATCAAAGCCAGCAGGAGTAATTTAACTTTAGGAAGTGCATTATATAGACCACTAGGTTGAAAGAGGTTTCTGGCCCAGGTAAGGTTGAACAAGAGCAGGGTGGGAGTAAGAAAATGCTAGCAAGAGTCAGTCTAACTCCATCCACACAGAAACTAGTTCCCAGGAATAGTCCTAGAAGACTGCCTGGAGGTCAATGTCCTATAGTATTTTGAGTGCATCCTGTGGATTGCTGTAGTGCTACCTCAGCCCAGATGCTTATACAGAGGTCATAGAAAGCCTGGATGCTGACTAGTGGGGAACTCTTACTGCTCATGGAAAGGTGAGGGATGTGGATTATTTGGGGCAGTTGGGGAAGGAAGAAGGTAATAATGCAGAAAGCTTTTAAGAGGGCAAGGAGAGCTACAAAAACAGCAGTGAGCAATGGGATAAGACAAAGGAGATGCTCAAGAGTTCCCACCCTGCTCATTTTGCAGGACACATTCTGGCCGGGTTCCTAAGGAGAGTGGTGTGGTGAGGGGACACAGTGGTTGTGGGAGGATAAGGGGGTCTCTTATGACCTTGTCATCTTCTTCCTGGATCCTAGTTAGGCACAAACAGGTGGATGTTAGAACCTCTGGTTGATACTGAGGCAGACCAGTCCTTGGAAAAGTGGTGGATTCAGGTTGGGAGGTCTTCTTTAGCCTGGAGGAATGTATCCATTGAGAGAGTCCTCAAAGTTTGACAGCCATGGGTGTAGCAAGGGTGACCTGGTAGGTTCCTTCTCAGCAAGAGGCTAGAGTCCCTCGTGCTTCTGAGGGTGCCTTTCTCAGAATCGAGTCCCCTTGCTCTAGAGGGATGGGAGCTAGGGTGCCTTCTGCAGGTTTAGGGAGAGCCTTATCATCATGTTCCCACAGGAGCTGCCTGGTCAGGGCAAGAGTGGGGAGGTAGTCTCCAAGCAGGGGGTAAGAATTTGGAAAGTTAACACATAGAAAAGGCCAGCCATACATAAGTTGAAAGGGGTTAAGGAAGGTGGGTGCCCAAGATGTGGCTAGGATTCTGGTAAGTGCTTGGGGGAGAACAGAAATCCAGTCCATCTTCAGCTCCAGAGTTAGTTTAGTTAGTTGCATTTTTAGGATGGAATTGGCCTTTCCCCTTTACCCAAAGCTTGGGGGCAGTATGGAATGTTGAGTTTCCACTGGATGTTTAGTGTGGTAGCTACTTCCTGTGTAATCTGAGATATAAAGGCAAGACCATTATCATTCTATGGAGGTAGGGACCCCAAAGCGGGGACAATGTGGTCCAGTCAGATACAGGTTACCTCAGCTGCCTTTTCTGAGGTGGTAGGAAAGGCTTCCACCCACCCTGAGAAGGTATCTACTAGGATCAGGAGGTATTGTGTTCTTTAATTGGGCCAGTCTTGTCCAGGAATCTGTCCCCTAACTTGGTGGGTGGGGAATGACGATGGAGGTCTAATCCCCCCTTGAGGGGATATCTGGCTGCAAATGTTGCACTGCTGGGTGATGCTCTGCAGCATGGAGGCCAGGTGAGGGCAGATGACCAAAGGGGTGAGAAATTTTAATAGTGGCCTAATCCTACATGTAGTGCCTCATGGAACTGTTTAAGGATTTGTTCCTTCTATTTAATGGGGAGTATTAGCCACCCAGATGTAAGCCAAGCCCCTTCCCATGCTGTGCCCCCTTGGGTTAGTGATGGTATTTCTTCGGTTGTATATTGAGGAATACTAGAGGGAATAGCTAAGAGCTGACACTCTGGGGTTTCTATGGCTGCTGCTCTTTTGGCCTGTCAGTCAGCTTTTTTGTTCCCAGTGCAATATTGGAAGGTGTGCCTTGATGGCCTCGGCAGTGGGTAACTGCCATTTGGGAGACCTCTTGTGCCTTTTGTAAGAGTTTGAAGATCAGGTCCACATTTGTGATGGGGGATCCCTTGGTTGTGAGAAACCCCCTTTTTTCCCAGATTGCAACATGTGAGTGTGAGATGTGGTAGGCATAGAGGGAATCAGTGTAAATATTGATTTGTTTGTTTTGTGCAAGTGCCAGGGCTCATATTAGTGCCATAATTTCAGCCCATTGGGATGAGTTTCCAGGATGGAGAGGGATGGATTCTATGACCTCGGTGTGGGAGACTTTCATGTCCTGCTTTTCTTCTTCCACAACTGACAAAGGAGTGGCCATCAATGAACCAGGTGTCATCCAGGTTGGGGAGGGGGGTTTCAGAGATGTGGGGAAAGGGGGAAAGGAGATTAGATAAAACTTCAGAGCATGAGTGGGGATTGTGTTGAGGGCCAGGCAAAGGGAGGAGAGTGGCTGGGTTAATTGTGGTACCTCTCACTACTGTTAAGTGAGGAGCTTGTAGTAGAGTAAGAAAAGTTTGCTGGATTCAGGTGGAGTGGAGGAATTTTTCTCCCTGATTGTATATTAGATCAGAAATAGCATGAGGAGAATATACAGTTATTAGTTGAGCATAGGTCAGCTTCTATGCCTCAAGGGTGAGGGTGGCTGCTAATGCTCTGAGGCAAGTGGGCCACCCTCAGGCTGTGGGATCTAGTTGTTTGGATAAATAGACTATAATCTTTAGGTCTGGACCTGACTTCTGTCCTAAGAGACCTAGAGCAATGCCCTGTCTTTCCTCTGTGTATAGGATGAAGGGTTTGTTGAGGTCAGGGCAGGCCAGAGCAGGGGCTTTGGTGAGACCCTCCTTTAGCTCCTGAAAGGGTCATTCAATGGGCCTCCCAGACAGTAGTGGCTCCTGTAGGGGTCCTTTTATTGCCTCATATCAGCTTGGCCAGAATGCTGAAGCTTGGACACCAGTTTCTACAGTATCCAGCCAGGCCCAGAAAGGAGAGGAGGTCTTGTTTAGTAGTAGGGACTACTACTAAGGTAGTAGTTTAGTAGAGGCTGTTAGGGTTCACCTATCTGGTATCATTCCCTTCTCAGTGGGTGTTAAGGTGTAACATAGGTAGGTGACTGAGGTTTGTGATATTTGAGCCTTCTGGGCTGAGATTCAATATCCTAGTTGTCCTAGATAATTTAGGAGTTTAGCAGTGCTTTGTTGAGAGACTGGAAAGGATGGGAAGCGTAGTAGGAGGTCATCTAAATATTATAGGAGAGTAGATGGGGAGAGATCAGTGTTGTGCAGGTCATAGGCTACTGTCTGTCCAAACAGGTGGGGGCTGTCACGGACCCCCTGGGGAAGGATGGTCCAGGTTAACTATTGGGAATGATGTGTGTCTGGGTCCATCCAGGTGAAAGCAAAAGGTTTTGGGAGTCAGGGTGTAAGGAGTTGGTAAAGAAGGATGGTATGAGGGAGAGAATAATGTAAGGGTTTAGGACTATTGGATGTATAGGAATTAAAGCCTGGTTAATGATTCATAGCTCTTGGACTAAGCAATAGGTTCCATTAGGTGTTTTACTGGTAAAACTGGGGTGTTGTATGGGGAATTAGTCGGCCATAGAAGTCCTGCCTGCACCCACCCAGAAAAGCAGGACACTAACTGCTACCCTATCCCCTCACAAGCCCCACACTTTTTCTTTTGAAAAACCCATTCCTGCCTCTCCCCGAAGCTGTAGTCAGTCCAGACTCAGCCCACCTGTAAGTGCAGCATCAAATAAAGGCACTTGGACGAGATCATCTGGTTCCTCTCACCTTTGTTTCTCATGCATTTCTAACAGGTATCAGTCAGGGTCTAGGCCAAAAACACAGCATTCTACAACTAGGTAATTGAGAGTTTAATAAAGTGACTATTTAAAAAGGTGATAATGGGGTTCAGGGAATAGAGAACCACCAAAGGCTAATAAGAGCAAGGAGTATGAAAGGACAAGGGAAGGGAGAAGTTCCCACAACTCAGAGAAAGAGCTATGAAGGTGGTTGCCCAGAACAGTAGTTGTGCCTTCAGTGAAGGAATACAGACAACCCTGGTAAATGAGTACAGAGGGAGTCTCAGAATCAACATTTGGACCTCACCCTATTCAGCCCTTGGAGCTTTCTCTACTGCCTCCCATTGATGGAACTCTACTGGAAGCCAAAGGGCAAGGGAAGAAGCAATCTACCCATTACCCCTCCCAGCTCAGGGCTTTCAGGTGAAGGTGTAGTAGCAGCTCCCCACTGTAGCCCCAGGGCACTTTATCAGTTTTCCTAAACCCTTTTCCACCTTTGTAAACATTCCTAGTCAGTGTAAATAAGCAGTACTGCTTCTTGCCAGAAGCTGACAGCCTTTACTGACAGAAGTGTGTGTGTGAGTGTGATTGTGAGTGTGTGTGTTATACGTGGAAAGGAGAGAGAAGGGAAGGGAAGAAAAATAGATGCAGAGAGAAGGAAATATACAAAATAGTACCATTTTAGCAATTTGCATTGTTTTTGTTTTGTTTTTACTAAGTACATTTTCTAATTCTTCTGCAGTGAACATGGAATACAATGATATAGTAGGTCGATTTTTTTAATAATGCTGAGTCTATAAAAAATATGGATTCTTAATCAATTCATTCCCCACTAGACTGACATCATCCTTAACCCAGACTCCCTGCCTGATATCAGAGCTAGAGATACAAAACAATGATGTAGCTACATAAAAAAAAGAAGAAGAAAGGGGGAGATTAAAACCACATATTGAACAATGGTTCCTAAAGAGTGCATTTTCATAGATAGGGTTATACAGAGTGGGGGAAAGTAGGTTTACAGTTGTGAATATGCAAAACACAGAGTTTATCCTCATATTATTATTTATTAATTATTGTAATATTTTCCATACAAACAACTGTAAACCTACTTTTGCCCCACACTTAGATAGCCTGGGTTAAGCTCAGTGAAACACAATCTCCCAAAAAGAGCATGGCCAGATTGTGGAGCTGATATCCAGGCCTGTGCCAGGCAACAAGAAGTCCTCTGAAATATAAGTTGTGTCTTAGGTTCCATATATGTAGGAATAAATTTTGTATTTCAAAAGACAACAATGATACTGCAACTCTGACTATCTAGAATGCTTCAAGGAGAGAAAGCTGAGCCTTCGCCTTGGTCAAAATGCAAGCATGAAGTTATATGTATAAATGCTTGCTCAAATTTTTTGGGGGGAGTCTTTTTTTTAAGATTTTATTTATTTATTTTTAGAGAGGGAAGTGAGGGGGAGAGAGAGAGAGAGAAACATCAATGTGCGGTTGCTGGGGGACATGGCCTGCAACCTAGGGATGTGCCCTGACTGGGAATGCCTGGTTCACAGCCCATGCTCAATCCACTGAGCTACACCAGCCAGAGCAAATTTTTTTATTTATCTACCCACATAACTAATCATTGCTTGAAACTCAAAATTTTAAATGCTCAGGCTTAGGGTGAAAATCTGGGTTTCAGTGAATTAGCAGGCATTTCCCCATTTTATCTACTTCTGAAAGTTGCTACCTGCCTGGAACGTGACACATCCTTTGTCCCAGTGTAGTGTAGTTCACTGGCTTAGATTCAGAGGAAAGAGTGCCATCTACTGCAACACTATGCAAATCTAACACACACCACGTGCTTCTCCCACCCCCCAACGCTTTTCACTTGATTGTTCTAGCTCAGACTAGCTTGTGAGACTTAACAAGATTTCACCTAGGGGTTGGAGGAAAGGGGACCTATGGCCACAGACCAACACTCAACTATATTAAAAACACCAAGTCTTTGAGGAGAACTGTTTGTTATTAACATCATAATGCTATTAGGCAAGGATAATGATTGATGGAAGTCATTTTACTAGGCAGTTGGATGCAAGTGTCAATTTCTTGAAGTTTATATGAGAATATGACATCGTCAGCCCAATTTTCTGGTGAGGAGTACAGAGGATATGAAGGCCAGGAATGCTAGCTATAAGCCTTTTGGTCCTTAAGAGAAGCCACTATTTCTTGGCACCCCCTATTTACACCCCTGGAGAGAATACCCAAGGTCTACTTTCATCTTTTATCTGAGTTGGAAACTCATGTTCAGATGAAGTAGACAGGAAGAGGCATCGCAACTATACCTATGATAATCCTATATTCTGCAAAAAACTTAAGTAGGGCAGAATAACAGGCTTAAGCTGAGAGAGTAGGCAAGCAATGGGCCTTGGCAGCTCAGGCAGGATCACTGAATATTCCACCAGTTGTTGATAGAATGCTTCACAAGGGACAAGCAGTCAGTCCCCTGTGAGATGAAACACAAGTGTAGCTGTTGTTGGGCTGTGACTCAAATCCTGATTGGTATGCAAATGCACCTTCCAGCTCTAAAAATCTATGGCAATTTATACCCACATTAAACTATCAAAACCAGCCCTGGCTGGCGTAGTTCAGTGGATTGAGAGCAGGCTGCGAACCAAAGCATCGCAGGTTCAATTCCCAGTCAGAGCACATGCCTGGGTTGCACGCCACGGCCCCCAGCAACCACACATTGATGTTTCTCTCTCTCTCTTTCTCCCTCCCTTCTCTCTCTAAAAATAAATAAATAAAATCTCAAAAAAAAAAGAACCTGGTTTCATTGCTTTAAAAATAAATAAATAAATAAACTATCAAAACCAGAGTCCTTTGCAATGCAAACAAAACCACAATGAGATGTCACCTTATACCTGTTAGGACAGCTATTAAAAAAAAAAACCAAGAAGTAACAAATGTTGCCAAGAATGTAGAGAAAAGCGGACACTTGTGCTTTGTTGGTGGAAATGTAAATTTGTGCAGCCACTGTGGAAAACAACATGGAGTGTCCTCAAAAAAATAAAAATACAACTACCACATGATCTAGCAAGCCCACTTATGGGTATATTTGTATATCTGAAGGAAATGAAATCACTATCTCAAAGTGATACCTACACCCCCATGCTCATTGCAGCATTATTCACAACAGCCAAGGTATGGAAACCACCCAAGTACCCATCTGATAGGATAGGTAGCTAGTTATATATGAGATGGGACAGGCAAAAGAAGGGAAAGGGGACAGATTATCCTTGTGCATCCCTGCATGTCTACAGGGCCTAAGGTAAATCTCTCAGCTGAAACAGGCCTCACCACACCTGGACTTGTGGTCACCAGATCTCTGATTCAATCTCGGGACATTGTTCAGTCACTTAGGTCACCAGTCCAGTCACATAGCACATGCACAGACAGCTAAGCAGGGGGTGGGGGGCACGCATGGAGCTAAAGAGACAAGTTGCCGGAGGCTGGGGGGCAGGCAGGGATGGAATGAGAATTTGTTCAAAGGGTACAAACATTCAGTTATAAGTTCTGAGGATCTAATGTACAGCATGGTGACTATAGTTAATACCAGTGTGTTGCATACTTGAAATTTGCTGAGAATAGACCTGAAACATTCTCACAACACACACACAAAGAGGTAACAGTGTGAAGTGATGGATGTGTTTACTTGTTGGTGGGAATATTTTTACAACATATACACATATATCAAATTATCACATTGTACACTTTAAATACATATAATTTTATTTATCAATTATACCTTACAAAAACTGGTAGGAAAAAAAAAAGAGTCTCCAGCCTTTCTTACTACACCATGAATTCCTACTCCATCACCCACCCAAAAGCTGGAGGAGTTTCTTCTCCAACAGCTGTGCCCCTGGGTTTATACCATTATCCTGGCTGTGTTACCTCTCTCATCAGATCTTCTTTATTACAAAACTAAAAACTGATTGGAAAAATATCTCAGTGCCTCCACAAAGAAAGTTATTGTATATAGTAAGTAATTATGATTGTCACATTCCACACCTTTCATTGCTTTGTATTTCATTCTTTCTGCCAAGTTAAGAGTCGCCTCACCACTCACACTTTCACCCATTCATTTGTTGGTTTTTCCAGCCATCTGTGTTGAATTCTACCATCTGGCTGTCTTAGAGTGCAGTGACCTAGTGGCTAGGTTTTATGGATCTCCAACAGAGTGAAGTACTCTCTATTATTTCAGCAAAGTTTTAATACTACAAACTGGCAGTATGCTTATAACTTTTAAAAGTCATCTTTGGGTGTTTTACTTAACATTAGACATTGAAGAGTCTGCCTCAGACACTCAGTGACTCCCCAGCTTCATGCAGTGCAGCTGGCCACCTTTCCATTCCCCATCAGGACCACTGAGAAAGAATCACACACTCACTCTAGTGGGTAGAGAGGCATAAAACCACAGGCCTTGCATGTTGCCTTGTAATCCTTCTACATGTCTCACTCTTATTCCTCACAACTAGCAATCTCTAAACTTTATCTGATTTCCTAATTCCCACTTCACCAACTGCCCTCCTTCTATACCAAGAGAAAAATAGGGATGTAAGGAATGAACTCCTTTCATTTCCTGCCTCCCATCTCCACCTCTTGGCCTCCACTCCCAATCCCACCTCTGTTCCTGTCAACTGTTCCTCCTCTGGTCCATCTTTCCACCCGAGCTTCCATCCCAACCTTTTCCACTTCCTTGGAGACCTAATCCTGTTACAAAAGGAGGGAGGGAGGGAGGGAAGGTGGGAGGGAGGGAAGGTGGGAGGGAGAGAGAGAGAGAGAGAATAAATGAAATGCAAAGGGAAGGGAAAGGAGGGGATAGAAGGGAAGGGAAGGAAAGGGAAGGGAAGGGAAGGGAAGGGAAGGGAAGGGAAGGGAAGGGAAGGGAAGGGAAGGGAAGGAAGGGATTCCTCAAGACAACATACTTCTCCTTTTTCTCTCAATCTCTCTCCTCTGCACACAAACCACCCATAAGAACATGCTCTCTACTCGTGTCTCCATTTCCTCACCAGCTACTCAGTGCAGTCTGGATTCAGCCTCCACCACATCACCAAACCCTAACCGTGTGTGCTGTGCACAGTGCCTGGCATGTGGTGAAAGCTCAATAATAAACTCTGGCCAATCTCCCCCCATGTAAACTACATGTAGTTGGTAAACTACATGGGAACTTTCCAGTTCTTCCTTTACTAGACTTTCTCCAACAGCGGTGCCTTCTTCTCTGAAATCATTACCATTGGCTTCTAGGTTACTTTTATCTTCGGGAGTTTTTCCTGCTTCTGACTTCTTATGCCTCCTTTTTAGGCTCCTATCCACCTCTGCCTTAAATTAGAACCACTTCTAGTCTTCATCTCTTGACTGTATGCTCTTGATGGATGACTCTATCAACTCCCATAAAAGCGACTACTATCTATATGATCATAAACGTGGTATGGTGCAGTGATGGCTAATCGGTCTATACTTGTATCCAAGAGCTCTACCATTTTCATTCACTTGACAAACATATAATGAGTTCTCACTCGTACGCCACTTCTGTAGTCCTCTCCACGGGACAGCGCCATTGCAATTATCCACAGGCATGTCCGAGAATGAAAGTATCTTCCTCAACACACACACACACACATTATTCCTCCTTCTCTATTTCCCATTCGGGTAAATAACACCACTCATCTACCAAGTTAGAAACTACCATGTGAGAAACTTATTAATATGTTAAAATCGCTTTTCAACCAACCCCAAATTTAAATAGCTACAATGTCCTGTGGATTCTACTTCCTAAATTCTCTAGAATCACTCCCTTCCTCTCCAGTCCACTGGCCCAGCCTCAGTTCACACTTCATCCTTTCTCATCTGAATTATTGCAACAGACCCTTCACCAATTTCCGATTTCAGTCGCAGTCCCTGTCGAGCCATTCTCCACACTGGCCTTGTTAAACATAATCTAATAACAGCACTTCTTGGTCTAAAAAACATTCAGTGGATCTCACTGATCCATGTTAAAATGCAAACCCATTAAAGTACCAATGATCTGGCTCCCACTTACCTGTCCATTATCACATGTCAATACCCCCTCTCCTACTTTTGTTCAGTGCCTGTGGTCTCTCACGCGTTCTCATTCCTCCGTGACTCTGCACACACTGTACCTCTACTCAGACCCTCTTCACCCTTTTGCTTGTCCATCCAGGTTTGTTCATATTTCTAGACTCAGATCAACTGTCATCACCCCTAGAATATTTTTCTGCCCTTACCTTCATATTCCCAGTCCAAACTAGGTGCCGCTTTCTTAGGAATCCCAAAGCACTCTACTTCTCATTATCCTAGAATTTATCACATTTTTGTAATTACTAGTTTACATGGTCATATTCTCTATATTTTCAGCTATGTTGTAAGCTCCCAAGGCCAGGGATCACTGATATTCTGTATCAGCAGTACTTATCAAAGTGTCTGAAACGTAATAGATATTAAGTACGTGTATGTTAAATAAATGTTTATAGAGTGAAAGAATTTCAAAGCTTCCCAGACCTCACCAACTATGGCAACAGTAAAATATTAAAAATACTAACTCAAAGGCCAATGAACCTAGGCCCCACCTTTTCATATTAGATCTTAGACTCTGCAAATACACATGCACATCATATTGAGTTGGCCAAAAAACTTGTTTTTCTCCATAAGATGGTGCTTAGTTGTCTTTAACTTTATTCAAAACAATTTTGTTAGATTATATTGTGACAGCTGTCATGTCAGCATGCATTTAAAAAAGGTATTAAAATTGGTGAATTTTTGTGTAGCCATTTTAATATTGAAAATGGAAGAAACTATGCAACATCTTCAGCATATTATGAGTTACTATTTCAGGAAAGGTAAAAGTACAACTGAAATGCAAAAAAAAGATTTGTGCAGTGTATGGAGAAGGTAAGTGACTGATCAAATGTGTGTGATGTGTCGTGCTGGAGATTTCTCTCTGGACGATGCTCCCAGGTCAGGTTGATATTAATTAAGAACAATCAACGTTATACCTCATAGAAGAGAGCCGACATACTCAAAATATTCAAGTCAATGAAGTTATTGGTGAAGATAAAAAGTGTTTCTTTCATTTTACAGAAAAAAACATACAAACTTTTGGGCCAACCCATTACAATGAAGTGTGCTCAGGAACATGTTTCACATCACTCATTCAGCCTGCAGGAGCATCCAATTCCACCTGACCTCACCATGGTCCCCACTGGTCATGGATGCTCCTTTCTGGCACCTCCACTGGTGCCCTCATGATGGTGGCTCTTGGAAGAGGAGAAGAGGAAGCACAGAAAAACTATCTCCTCCATTAATGTGCCCCAAAACAATACAGCTTATACCACAATTTTATTACACACCTGCAGATGAAATATCTTTTTAGCACAAATTTGCACACCTGGCTCTGCATGGGGCCCCAGGTATGAGATAAATCTGAGTGATGAACACTGAGGTGGCTCAGTCATTTTCCTTTCCGACAATTACAGCATTCTTTACAGGGGAGGCTCACCTGCCTTGCTCCTCACTCCCTCTGTCCTGCCCCAGTTGTTCACTGGATGTGGTTGATTTTCACCTATACTAAACAGGAGCAACTATCCTCACCACCTCAGGCATCTGGCACTGTGCTGGCACTGGGCACAAATGGTCAACAAGGCAGACGTGCCTCCATGGAGGCAACAGGGCATGGAGGTGAAAAATGGGGGCACTAGAGCTAAATCACCTGGGTTCACAGCCTGGCTTTGCCACTTTCTAGCATGTGTGACCTTGAGCAAGATATTTTAAGGTCTCTATGCCTCAGTTTCTCCAACTGTAGACCAGTGATAATATAGTACCCACTTTATAAGGTTATTATGATGAACAAGTTAATTCATGTTAAACATCACTGCCTGGTACATAGAAAATACACTATAAAAGTTATCTACTATTATTATAGTCTAGTGGGAGATAAACAAAATGAACAGACAAGCCAAATAATTATCATTTGTAGTAAGTGCTAAGAAGGAAATAAATAGGGAGGCATAGTACAAAATAGATGTCATGACAGCAAGTATTTTAGACAGGACCAGAGAAGAACTCTCCAAGGAGGTCATTTAAGCTGAGGGAGCCAGCCACACAAATAGCAGGGAGAGATAATTCCTGGCAGGGGGCAAAAGGAACAGCAGTGCAGTGTCCCTGAGATAAAAAGGAGGTGATGAATCCTAATACTGAAAGAGGGCTGGTGAGCCAAGCAGAATGCAACAGGAGCAGAATGGTATGGGAGGGCAGTAGGAAGATCAGACTGTGTGCGGCTGATAGGCTGCAGTAGAAAATTTCAATCTCATTCTATGTTAAATGGAAAGCCATTGGAGAATTTTAAACAAGGGAGTGATGTTATCTAATCTACTTGTTTTAAGATTACTCTGACTAATGGATTGAAAGGTAAGCAAGAATAGAAATGGGAAGGTAATTAGGAGGCTAGAGCCGTCATCCAGGACAGAGATCATGGTGGCTGGCAGTAGAGGGAGGCAGTGGAGGTCTAATGAATCAATGGCTTAGAGTCTTATCTACAGGGAAAATGCAATGGTCTCTGCAACAGGGCAGGACTGGCTGGAGCATTAAAGGTTAAGAGAAGGTGATTAACCTCCCTGCTATAACCTGAAAGGGAGAGAAGCCTTTATTTGTAAACATGGTTTTCCATGGAAGACATACCATCACTACTGTCCACAACATAAAGCAATGATTTACTGAGGACCCATATGGCTCTGGGGTTGGTGAAAATGGCTTTTTCTTCCAGGATAGTTACACAGGTACCTCCTTTTTTTCCTGATACATGTCCCTGCAACACTATTTCTTTTAGGTCATCAAGATTACTTTTATAAATCTTCTAAATAATAAAAAAGCAAACAAAATAGGTAGTAGCTCTAATAATCATGAGAGAATTAATTGGCATGTTTTGTATCATTTATAAAACAGTAGATTTATATTTGATAGGTTATATGTATTTTATAGTTCTTTGCAGGCCCTTCTATAATAAATATACACAGTATAGTTATGAATATTTTATAGAAATTGTAATATAATTTTATTTTAAATTATTAGATTGATTTTGTAGTATTTTCTTTTGTAAATATTGATAACCATATACATGACTATTTTTTTTATGTTATACTTTTAGTCAAGAATGTAGCCCCAAAGAGGGAAATAAAATTCTATTCATGAGAGTTTTTAGAAACCCACTCTGGCTGATGAGAAGAGCCTTCCTGTGGTCTCTAATTTTTCCTAGCTCAGAGTCACACATAGCAGAGGTTTTAAAATCACCATTTACTGATGGACACTTGGGCTTCTTCCAAACCTTGGCTATTAGAAATAATGCTACAACGAACACATGGGTGCATATATTCTTTTTAATTAGCGTTGCAGGTTTCTTAGGATACATGAGGTCTGTCCAGAAAAAGTCCAGCTATCATTAATATAATGAGAACAGTTTGCACAACATCGATGTAACCTGGCAGCCAAGGAGAGTGGACTGGAGTACACATATCGAATAATGACGACTTCACTGTACCAGTCAGTGGGGGTGGTAGATGCCACTGAGTGAGCATGTGTACTGTATGGCTATTGCATTCAAAATGACTGAGTGAGTAGAACAACAAATCTGCCTCAAATTTTTCATTAAGCTTGAACATTCTTCTGCAGAAACTATCTGGATGATTCAAAAGGTCACAGCTATGGGCAACTGGTGAGTGGCAGTTTCATCACAACAATGCACCTGCTCATGCATCACATCTTGTGCAGAGATTTTTGGCAACGCAGCAAAGCTCCCAAGTGACTCAGCACCCTTATAGCTCAGATTTGGTGTCCTGCAACTTCTGGCTTTTCCCAAAACTAAAATCACCTATGAAAGGAAAGAGATTTCACACCATCAATGAGATTCAGGAAAATACGATGGACAGGGCAGCTGATGGTGATTAGAACTGTGTGAGGCCCTAACGTGCTTACTTTGAAGGTGACTGAGGCATCATTTTCCTATGTACAATGTTTCTTGTTTCTTATTCAGTAAATGCCTCTATTTTTCATAGTACATGGCTGGATACTTTCTGGACAGGCCTTGTATTCCCAGAAATGGGATTATTGGGTCAAAAAGTAGTTACATGTTTAATTTTTTGAGGAAATTCCATACTGCTTTCTGTAGTGGCTGCACCAGTCTGCATTGGCACCAATGGTGCATGAGAGTTCCCTTTTCTCCACATCCTTGTCAACACTTATTGTTTGTGGATTTATTAATGATAGCCACCTGACAGGTGTGAGCTGATATCTCATTGTGGTTTTAATTTGCATTCACTGATGATTAACAACATTGAGCATCTTTTCATATGTCTATTGGTCATCTGTATGTACTCTTTGGAGAAGTGTCTATTCAGATCATTTGCCTATTTTTTAATTGGATTGTTTCTTTTTTTGGTGTTAAGTTATATAAGTTTTTTTAATAAATTTTTTATATTAATGCCTTGCTAGATATATCATTTGCAAATATGTTCTCCCATTCAGTAGGCTGTCTTTACATTTTGTGGATGGTTTCCTTTGCTGTGCAAAAACTTTATAGTTTGATACAGTCCTGATGAGTGGATAAAAATGCTGTGGTGCATTTATACAATGGGATTCTGCTTGGCCATAAAAAATAAGAATATCTTACCCTTTGCAACAGAATGGATGGACCTGGAAAGCATTATGTTAAGTGAAATAAGCCAGTGAGAGAAAGACAAGTACCATATGATTTCACTTACATGTGGAATTTACTGAACAAAATAAAATAACTAACAAAATACAAACAGACTCATAGATAGAGACAAACTGACAGCTGTCAGAAGGGAGGGGGTTTTAGGGCTGATTGAAAAAGGTCAAGGGATTAAACAAAAGAAAAACTTATAGACACAGAGAACAGCATGGTGATTACTGAAGGGGCAGTGGGACTCAGGTAATTAGAAAAGGTTATGTGGGGATAAATAGTGATGGGAAGAGATCTGACTTGGGGTGGTGAACACACAATACAATATACAGATGATGTATTATAGAAGTGTACACTTGAAACGTGTTTAATTAACCAATGTCGCCCCAATAAATTCAATCTAAACAGAAAGCAAATAGAGAAGAGAGTTTAATTCCATTCCAAACAACTTGGTTTAGGAATAGAATTTTCTATGTGTGATCCAAGCTCAGGCTATGATTAGATTGCAGAGATTCAAATATGCTATACTGATGATGATGACAATGATGAATGAGGTATAATGTACGTGCAATTAAGGATGAAAACCTTAAATGAAGAATTTTCATTTATATAAACACCTATGTGACTACCACCTGAATCAAGATATAAAACTCTTTCATCACACCAAGAGATTCCCTCATTGTCCTTCCCAGTCACTACACCTCACACACACAGACACACACCACCAGCACCAGCACTGCTGCCACCACCATCATCACCATCACCATCGCCATCGCTGGTAATTACTATTCAAACACCATAGAATTGGTTTCTCCATTTTTGAAATTTATATAAATTAAATCAGGCAGAATGCAAAAAATAAAATAAAATCACGGATTAGGATCTTCTTTTCTCTGTTCCCAAATAATTAAAGCTTTCTTTCTCATAATCTCTCTTGTCACTAAAAAGGTAGGTTCCAGCCCTTACTGGTGTGGCTCAGTGGATTGGGCCTCATCTGAAAACCAAAAGGTTGCCAGTTCGATTCCCAGTCAGGGAACATGCCTGGTTTGTGGCCCAGGTCCCCAGTTGAGGGCATGTAAGAGACAACCAATTGATGTTTCTCTCACACATCGATATTTCTCTCCCCCTCTTTCTCCCTCCCTTCCCCTCTCTCTAAAAATAAATAAAATATTTTTAAAAAATAAAAAAATTTAAAAAGTAGGCCCCATCTAATAATAACAAAAATATTGCAAGTGCAAGAAACATAAATCAAATAAACATGTATTTATCAAATAAGTAAACACTTGAACTGCCTTCTCTATATATTTCACTTCCAAACTCCATTATTTCATCCCTACTAAATATAAAGTATGAGTAGAATTAGGCCGCCCAAACAAGTTAATCATTTTTTAAATGGCCTATGGGAGAGCTATAGTCAGAGAAAAATGAAGAAAATCACCCAAACTTAAGGACTACTGACTCCCCATCCACTCCTCTTAGGCTGGTTTTCAAGATTAAAAACTCAAGAGAATTAACATTTGTTGAGTGTATAAAGATAGGAAACACTAAGCAAATGTGAAAGATAATGACTATCTTAGGAAGGTAACACTTCCTACCATCCATGAAATAGGCAAATTCAGCAAGTGGGAGGGATGGCACAATGAAAAGAACAAGCAGAACCAGCACTGGGAGACAGAACAGAGTTTGTAAGAATTCAAGTCAATTTTCATTTGTCTAGTCAATGTACAAATAAAGACTAGCAGATAGGTAGCCAGCCAAGGGACTCAAGGCTAAAATGTATACTTTGAGTTAAATGTTATGCAAACAATTAATCACAAGTATTTGGCTGTTTAAGAATGTCTGAACTAGAAGTTTCTCAAATCCATTGCTGAGCTAGGAATTCTATATGCTATGTTTATAAACATAGAAGTGGAGGACAGGGTGAAGGGAGACTGAATGTCTCCAAAATGATCACCCTTCATGTTTATGTGTAGAGGATGATCTGCTTCTTGGCTGGCCTGATGGCAAAGGATCTATTTCATCCATTTAGTCAATACCAAAGATGGAAGGCCTAAATAAATGATTGTTGAAGATACCCACTCCTTGGACCAGATTGGAAACTAGTCAAAAGTACAAGGAGATGATCAAATCTAAGTGAAAGCAGATTCAAAATGGCAATTTTTAAATGGGGCATATCCCTGTTGAAGGCCAAGGAAAAAATTAGGTTAATGAAGGAGAGCAGGAAGGCAGAGGATTGTGGCACTGTGAAAAGTCCCAGCAGAATAACAGGATGCCCTTCCTCAAAAAACCTGAAGAAAGATCCAGCTAGCCTTCCTGCTTTTGCCCTTGTGCCCTACAATCTAGTCTCAATGAAGAATCCAGGTAATTCTATTAAATACAAATTGGGTCATGCCCCTCACCTTCCTATGAACCCTAAACCTTCCAATGACTTCTGGACTCATTTAGAATATTTGCCAAATTATGCAGGACCCCATGTGATTCTAAATGGTGAGGACCAGAGCAGAAGGCCTACCAGACACTTCCCCCTTTTTTGTCTTCCCAATATCTCTAATTCCTTAGGCTGAGGTAAATCTGCCCACGGTATGGCTCAGTAGGAAGCAGGGCCTACAGCAGTGGAAGAGAGACTATTCCCTGTTGTCACTCTCTAATCATCAGAGCAATCACATGAAACAAGCTAGGCCACGTTTCTGTATCACTCCTTCAAGATTCAAAAACAGGAACTATCTGTAATAATGGAATCATGAATGCAGTGGCTGTCATGTTGTATATGGTGGCAGCAGTACCACCAAGAACAAGTTGTCTGTCTCCAGTGGTGTTCAAAGGGGCATCCCAATGAGACCATTCATGTGCATGAGCTGGCAATATTCTTGCCTGCTGAGATTTCTTTGGCACCTGCCCATTTTCTGAGCCTGGTTCTAAAGCTTCTTCTTTAAATCTTACAGTTACTATGCCCTTCCAATAAATTCCTTTTCTGCTTTGATTAGCCAGAGTTGTTTTCTGTTGTTTACAACCAAGAATCATGACCAGTAAGATGAGCTGTGTTGCACATTGATGAATCTTTGAACATGGAAAGGAAGGATTAGTGTCTAGTAGGGCACACAGAGAGCCAACTTTCTCTGCATAATTAAGTGAATGGCTTTCTATGCATAATTAATTGAATTTCCTGGAGCATCCAAGGGGAGGTGACCTGTGGTGCAATCTTGAATGCGAGAGAATGTGAGTAGTAGAGCTGAGGAGTCTATGAAAGAAAGGGACCAGAGAAAACTCCAATGAGCAACAAGATGAAAGGCAAAGGAAAATGAAATGGTACCGAAATACTTCATCTAAAAAGCCTACTGTTTAGAATTCCACCTCCCACCCTGCTTCTTATCTGCCCATAGTTCCTTTTCTTTCTGCTCTTCATGAAGGTTTGCAGTTCCAAAGCACTGGGTGAGATGTCATTTGCTACAGCTGAATAAAAAAATTTTTAACTTTTTTTTAAATCAATACCTAAGTAAGTCTGACTTAATTTTAAAAAAAAGTTGGGTAGAACATGGGGCATGTGTTCTGCTTCTATAAGACTAGTAATGGGCCTCGTCATTAGGTTGAGTAATTAATGTATCTTGTTGTTAACCATTATTCAGAGATTGATTTACAGAAACAAAAAATTGGAACAATCAACAAAGAATGCTATATTTACAAGGCCTATAGGTTGGTAGTGATAGGAACTCCCTAAGCCCACATGGAAGTGACTATATTACCCAAGTCTCACCTCCTGGTTCCTCTCCATTACTGTCTCTGTCTCCTTCTCTCTGCTCCTAGTCTCTTCTCTACATCTGTGTTTCCCTCTGTCATGTGGGTCTGTCTACATCTAACTGTTTCTGCTTTGTCCATTCCTCATTTCATTGTTCGAAAGGGCTTATTGTATCACCTAAATATGCATACAATATGCCAAGATAATGCAGATTTCAAGTAGGCAAGACAAGAAAAGAAAAACAAAAGAAAGACACAAAGTAGGGTCAGAAATGAGACTGATACAAAAATGCACACCATGAAGCTCTACTCACAAGTTATGGGTGCCATAAATTTCCTCTACACTCTCCAGCAGTCATTCCAAAGAAGGAAATACAATTCAGTGTCCATAAGATAAAATTATACCAATTGCTCAAGCTTCCTAAATCTACATAGTAACATAATTTATGAAAATGATGCATCACAATGACACAATTTTTCAGAAGATTCCTCCACCTCGCAAATGACCCTGCCACACTTAATAAGCAGAAATAACTGGCAGAGAGTTTATTCACCTTCCCAGCTGGAAAAGATGGTTTTCCCGTGTGCTTGATGGAAATATTACTTCACACAGCAGGTAATAAATTTGTGAAATCCATTACCCCCTGGAGAAGGTGCAGGCAGGAAATAGAAATGGATTCAAAGAGGGTTGGTCAAAATTATAAATGGTGAAGCCATAAGTGGGTCTTATTTTGTTTGCATTTGATAATATTTTATACCATGATTAACCCCACCGCCTACCTGCTATCCTAAAAAGCATCCTTATAGCTCCTTACCTCTCTCTCCAGTGAGATTTCTATGTTATACATAACACCTGATATATATCTAATTATTTATTTATGTATAGAAATACTATATTTTTACTCTTTGTTAGTATAAATATATTTCAAATTTTAGTGGTTTTGTTTAAATATACATAAGATGCTTTAATAGTCCTTACATTTTTAGTGTATTTTATAACACCACATAACACAAAACCAAATTAAAAACTCCAAGGCTATAGTCCCAACTTATACCCTGCTTCAGAACAAATTAATTACGCTTTGCCAACTTACCTAAAGTAAACTTGGCCCTGGGAACACTTTGGAAACTTTCTTATTTCTCAGTGACCAAAAGTGAGTCAACGGGTTGGAGTAAGCTTGAGCAGTACTTTGCATGGGCAAGGGTAGGTTGAAGCTCTGTTGTTTTCTGCAGCAGCTAGTCTCTCTCTCTCCCTGGAGCCAGGCTGCCAGAAAGAGGGGCAATATATGGTCAATCTTTGTGAAGAACCAGCTGCTAGCACCACTCCAGGAGTCTCCCATCAATGTGCAGTGTGGCAGTTCTGGGAGTCGGGTACTCCTCAGCCAGAGGTGGCCATGGGATATCCTCTCAGAAGTCTCTGAACATAACGATGAGATAGAGGTAGGGCTCTGCTGGGCTTCAGGGTTAATTTCTTCTCTTCAATACAGGGAAATTCTGGAGAACTTCCAAGTTACTGAATGGCTGGGAAAAGGTATCCAGAAGCCACAAGGGTCACTGGCTTTTTAAGGAAAGGGAACTTCTGGGCACCCAGGGAAGAATCAATATCAGAGTGTCTAGCTTATACCAGGAGTCACTGAGGCACCCATTGGAAGTGTTCTTTGGTCATGTGAATTCCAGGAGTTGTTTGTGTGGCTAATTTGAAGAAATGAGGGTAGTACACATAGTTTTACAGCAGTAAAGATCTACTCCTTGTGTTGGGATTCTTTAATACCTGTTACCAACACAGCAGAAGCAGGTCTTATGACCTGGATACACCAAGAAAAAGAGCTTTGGTGCTGTCTTGGTCTACTGTCCCCTTTGTCCTGCTGGGGCTTGCTCTAACTCCCATTAAATTGGAATATCACATTGGATAAATTCCTTACCTCTCCTATAGCTTCCTCATTCATAAAATTGGGCCACTAGACTAGGTTATCTTAAAGGTCTCTTCCAGCTCCAAGCCCCTGACCCTCTGGCCTGGGCTCAAGGGTCTGCCAGTGTAAACAGCAGGACCAACACCCCAGTTGAAGGGGCTCCTGCCAGCTATTGCTAAACTCATGTGATGCTCCTAACTACTGATTCTTCTCCTGCTAACAAGAACACAACTCAGCTCACCAAATATTCTTAATGAAATGTAAAAGCATTTTTAATGTTACCCACTAACATTTTTTACTAAACAAGAATTGTTTGAAGGCTTTCAGGAACCTACCAGGTACAAGAGAGTTGGGAAATCAAATGCCGGATACTCGCTTTCCTTCCCTTTAACACAAAGATGAAAAGGACACCTCTCTCTAGGTGTGTAAAAATCAGATGAAAACATGTGTAGCTACCACAGCATTCAGTGTATACATCACTATAAATACTATGGTGAGTGCTCCAGTGAGGTGGCCAAAATTGTCTTTGCACAGAAAAACCTAAGGTTCAGAAAGGTGCAGAAAATTCCCCAGGGTTACATAATTAAGACATACCAAAACTGGTTTTTAAACAGACAAATATCTGACTATAAAACTTATTCTCTTAACCAGTATATTTATGAATTGCTTGGTTTTGCAGTCCTCCATGTGTGTGGGTTTTGGAGTCAGGCAAGAAGAGATTAAAAAGCTGACCCTAGTACTTACCAATGGTGAATCTAGAAAACCTAATTTTGCTGGGCCTTGGTTTCCTCATCTGTGCAGATTACATGAGATTATATATGTAAAGCACCTGACACCTGGCCATCTTTCAGCAGATGATCTTCATCCTGTCTGAGTTCATGTCCCTAAAGCAGACCCCAAGAAAAGGGTTTGGTCAGATTTGGGAGGTGGTTCTCAGAAGTATACATGAGGAAACAGGACAAGTGAGCCGGGGAAGGGAGAAGAGTCGGTAAAGGATATGTTAGTGGCCAAATAAGCACTGTGAGCAACTGGGCCCCAAACCCATCTGAGAAAATGTGTGGAAACCAGCTCAGACTCATCCCACTAAAGCAGTGGCTCTCAAACTTGAGGACACAGAGGAATCACCTGCGGGGCTTGTTAACAGATTGCTGGGCTTCATCCCAGAATTTCCTATTCAGTGAGGACCAGGAATCTGCATTGCTAACAAGTTCCCAGGTAATGCTGGCGCTGCTGGTCCAAGAGCCACACTTTGAGAACCACCCTGCTAAACAATGTGAGGCTGGGACATCCAACCACTGACTGGTCTCCTACTGATTGAGATGTTCCATTGTTTGAGGATTGTCCTGGGTGTTACTACCTCCCCCACACACATTTCTCGGTTGTCCCTCACCGGCAAGCAAGTTTGAGCAGCACCAAAACAAGCTTTCAGACAGAGCAAAAGAGAAGCAGGTGCTTGGAGATAGGAAGCTAATGTTTCTCAAGCAGTAGATGAACTCAGGTCAGCTGAGAGGTTGGGGTGGGGGACATCAACAGTATCTGCCATATTTTCTCTTGCCTATTGGTCATTGGCGAGAAATCTCTGGACCTATAGTTGTGAATGTGGAAAATACCCTCAGCCTGAGGTTGATAGTAGCCATGGACTCTTCCCAGTCAGTAATTTCTTTAACAAATCAAAGGAACAAGGAGAGAAATGAAGCCAAGACCAGAGCAGTTAATAGTAAGTGACTCTGTGGTGACCAGCAGACCCAACTGTAACCCAACACAAACTCCTGACCCCACTTCAGGCTGCAGAACGGATGCAATGTACATGTAAATCATGCCCAGTGCAGAGCTCTTTCCCGTGCTCCTTGTGCCCTGTGGAGAAAATGGCTAGCTCTGGTGATGAAATGGATCTGTTCTATTATTCTGTTCCTCATGCACATTTAATTGTCAATATTGCAATAGCTTTAACTGCAAATAAGCACAATCTCATTGCCCATCAATTGTTTGATGGGAGAAAAACAGGCCATTTGGAGATTATTTTGAGACAAGAAACATTATTATCTTCCCGTATGAGCTTTTGTGTTCATTCTTCACTTCCCTCACCTTCTGCATTGATGACGTTTCTCCATAAATTCAACATCAAAACACTAAAGCCAATACAAAATACTCCAGCATTCCTCTGAGTCCTGAGGGTTCCCTTTACTAATTCCAGATATCTGTAGTAGTATTTTTTCTTTCCTCAAAGCACTTTTATATCTTTTAAACCATTCATCCTCATAACAGTGTCTTGAGCTTAGGAAATTGGGAGAAACACTATTTATTTGCAAATGAGGAAACTGAGGCAAAGAATGACAAATTGCTTGTCCAGGGACTGACTGACAGTAGTAGAGACGATTCCTACTAATCTGCAGAGGATCACATTCAGTTTGGCTCCTATAGCGAAAGAATCTTTGGAAACATTGATCAGTGAGCATAGAGAACTCCCCATAGCCCCTCTTCCCTTTATTCAAGCTTGCAACAGAGCTCTCAGCTCACTGCCCCAGGAAAGGCCTGTGGTTTAAAAAAATACAATCATCCCTGGAAAATTCTGGAGGAAGCAGGGAGACAGAGAGAATGAAGAAACCAGAAAGGAGAAGATTTCCCCCAGCCTAGAAAAGGACTCCCTGAAATTTGGAAGGAGAGGACTGAGTCCCAAAATAGCAGAGACCCATACCCCACTTCTGGCCTTGCGGCCAGGTAGGGGAAGAGACCCTGAGAAGAAGTGCTCTTGGTATGTGACATCCTAGATACAGACTCTGGACTCAGCAATGATTTTCAGAGTCCAGGTAAGTTCAGAAAGTAATAATGTCCCAACACCAGAGAGGACCATGAGGACAAAGACATAAGATGTCTCTGCTTAGAGACAGATGACTAGTCCCCACAGGGTCCCCAAATTCTCCCCAGGCCCCATACTTGGCACTGAGTAATACCTGAAATATTGACCCACGTCCATGAGGAGAGGCACTATAAAGGAGGAATCCCCAGGAAGAGTGATTCTGAATTACAGAATATAAAGCAAGTGATATTTCAGACATCTGAGTTTGGGGCTGAGCTTCAAACCTGTTGGTACCAGCAACATTCTTGAAATATGGAGAGTCTTAGGTAAAGGAAGTGAAGATTTCTCTACATACTTTTCCATTCTGAAGTGCTGGCTCCCCCTCCTGGTCTTCCCTCTGCTGCCTGCTGGCTCCAAGGCTGCATCTCCTGGATTCCTGCTCAAGACACAGCTCCCACTACTACCATTGAAACACCCCATGTAATAGCAACTAGACTATCTAATAATCATCATCAGTCTTCTGCCTACTCCACAACCACTAAGAGATTTAACACCCAAGGCACAACTTCCATGAGAAAGAGCAGGTCACTCTGACGAAGTTCTCAGATGAGGATGTAGGAGTAAGGAAATGTAGGGATTTACATAGAATGTTAGGGAGGGAGATGAAGTGTGAATTTATGTTTACCAAAATGAACATGGGTTTCAGTACTCCCACCCCAGCCCAAGAAGAGTGTCTTCAAAATCTGGGCACGGCCATTAGAGTGCTGTAGACATACAAGCCGTGCAGGATGAAAGGTTCTCAAGCACTGCATTATGTTAACTCACACAAGGCTTTGGAACTATGGAAAACCAGAAGAGCAGAGTAGATCCCAACTCTACCCTGTATAATGTATCTGGATGAGTTCGGACAAGCATCACTGATAATTATCTCACAGGATAATACTGTATGAGCAACAGCAGCGACAGCATCTCATCATCTCTACTGTTACTGTTTATAGCTAACACTTATTGCAAATTTACCATGGAACAGCTGCACATGAACTGTTTGTAGTGTTATTTTTATCCTTAAATTCATATGTGGAAACTAAGGCACACAGAGGTTAAATGGCTTGTCCAACAATGCAGGAATTTGCTGACACTGGGGGTAAACCCTGTACTGTTAAGTGAGAGCTCCAAACCACTCTGCTCTACTGTGCATAGAGGTGTTAGGAAGATTACAGAAGATGATCTAGGATTGTTATGTATATTATAAGGCCATTCAAAGGGGATATAATCATGGGAGAAACAGGTTCATAGAATGGTGGTCAGGATTTTGGATTGCAAGTAAGCAACATAGCTCCAGTAAATCTAAGCAGAAAGGTATTTACTCAAAGATTATCAAGTGACTCAGAAACATAGAAAGGCTGTCAAAGGAAACTTGAGTGGGCTATAAGGCCAGAGAGGCTTAGTGAAGACTCTGCCATAAGATCGATCTACCCACGACCTACCACCAGCACTGTTGACTCCAGCCAAAGACTGTGGCTCCAGACACAGTCCCTGCCATGCTGCCTGACTCAAACTCAATCACAGCCACCAGGAATAACATCCTCCTTCTGACCTCCCCCCATCTTTTGTCTTTCCTTCAAGTACTAAAGACTCAATCAAAAGCAGTTCACTGGCCACACCTGGGTTACAGGCTCACTCCCTATCTTGTTGGAGGTCAACGACAGTCAGCCATTACTGCAATAATGCTGCATACTAAACCACCCCAAATCTCAAGAACAGCATCAGATCTGCTGCATGACTCTCATCCTCCTTGCACCAGAGGCTATAAGGCACATATTTTTCTTATCTGCAATGTCTCAGTGCAAGAGCACAAGCCAAAACACACGATGCCTCTTGAAGCCCAGGCTTAAAAGTAGCAGGCAGCCACTTCCACCTACATTCCATTAGCCAGAGCAAGCCATGTGGCCAGTCCCAACATCAACAGAGAAATACACTCTCCTTACTTATAGTAAGGGGGAAATGACAATCACATGACAAAGGGCATGGAGGTATATAATTCTAATGAAGGAGGGTGTAGAATATTGTAAATTCACTCTGATGAATGGGCCAAAAAGAAGAAAAGTGTTTGCATTCCCCAAAAGGTAAAAGGTCTGTTCTCAAAATCACACAAATCCTCTACTCATTTTACTCAAAATCAAAATCACACAAATCCTCTACTCATTTTAAAGGGGAGGTCTTCTGGAGGCTAGGGGATCAGATTGGGGAACCTCAGAAATGTCGAACTCTCCCACTTCACATGGTGAGTTACAATTCCAACATAAGGTCCAGCCTAATTAGGGTCAAGATTCTATTACCAGTTTTTGAAATGTGTAGTTATTCAGTATGTTTCAGCCTGTGATAGCTATCAATTGTTGTATTTCCTGGGATGATTTTTTTCCATTTTTATTAGAAATGACAGTTCTTTTATTAAAAAGCAGGCAATATTATATTGAGGAAAACTATAAGCAACAGTAATCTGGTACTAAAGGATATAAAAGTCCTATCTTATGATAGAGAAGAACTAACTACATTACAGAATTTGCGGTTTGAGTGGTTTATTAAATATGACACCACTCCTGCAATTATCACCAATTATTTGATCACAGTGTCAGTTCCATTTAAAGTGAGAAAGTTAGTGATGGCAACAGCTTATTTTAATAACTGATTACAGAGAAAAACATTTTTTGTCCCATAGCCACTTCCTGACCTCCTGATCTCCAAATAAAAAGCCTTATACCTGTGAATCCACCCAGGAGACGAGTCACTGGATCCTATTACCAGCTGACACTAAGTTATATAGCCACTCAACCACTCACCCATCCTACAAACACATAGGCGTCCCCACCAGGTGCTACCCCCTGCAGTAAAGTCCTTCTAAGCATGCTACATTCAACTATAGTGTTGAACCTGAAAAAATCCCACCCACATCACTAAGAGGGCTTTTATCCTGTGAGCAGGAAAATATTTCATAGTTTTGTGTGTTGTCATAATTACATGTGAGGAAATGCATCCTTCCAGGTCTATAATTCAACCCCCTCTTTACTCATTTAATAAAGAGTCAGAGCCCTGGCTAGTGTGGATCGGTGGATTTGAGAGCTGGCCTGCAAACCAAAGGGTCACTGGTTTGATGCCCAGTCAGGGCACATGCCTGGGTTCTGGACTGGGTCCCCAGTAGGGGCCATGCAAGAGGAAATCACACATTGATGTCTTTCTCCCTCTCTTTCTCCCTCCCTCCCCCTCTCTCTAAAAATAAATAAATAAAATAAAAAAAAACAGTTGGATGGTTTCTTTTGTTGCTTTTGTTTAAATTTGTGGTCCTTGGGATGAACAAACGGCTCTCCAGTCCCAGGAGTACTGGCAGGACAGCAGCTTACCCCTCACAGGCCAGCCCATGCCACTGGGGGCGCAACACCAAATAGGAAGTTGCCAAAATTAAGTGCAATCACTTTTTTTAAAATCTACCTTTCTATTGTAAGGCATACTCAGCCACAAATTACCAAATTTATGTAATTTAGGGACTAGTTATTTTATAACTTACTCTCCTTCTCTTCTGTGTCCAGCACTTGTGTTGAATATTATATTCAAATATGCCCCTCCCCAACTTTTTTGCTTGACTTGGCTTTTCTCCCCATGCTTCCTTAACTTACTATTTCAACTCTGGAACCTAAACAGCAGCAACAACAAAACCCAGAAAGCATAAATTTAAGGTGTTTTAACCAACCAATGAGCCAAGATATCTGGAGGAATAAAGTATATAGATTCAGGTTTGGCGGAAAGAGCAAACACTGGCAAGAGACTACACTGAGGTCAAATTTTTCAAATATTGTC
Source organism: Tonatia bakeri (assembly GCA_004024845.1). Taxonomy (NCBI): domain Eukaryota; kingdom Metazoa; phylum Chordata; class Mammalia; order Chiroptera; family Phyllostomidae; genus Tonatia; species Tonatia bakeri. The sequence goes on from PVIA01008098.1 coordinate 61,528, forward strand.
AGTTTTGATGGAGTAGAAGAGAAGGGGGGGATGGGGGAAAGGAGCACATTGGGGAGAAATCTGTATATTCTTATTTAAACAGACAAGCAATCAAAGTCTGAGAGGACCTTTGAAACATGCTCTGTCTCATGCTCTGAGCTTCTGTTCGGCACAAGCTCAGCTGCTTCAGGAGATGGGGACTGACACAGAAACCCAGCCGCGGTGATGGAATATGACAGCTCACTTGAGGAAAGGCGTGTTTGATGTGTTTTCCGATTGGTTGTTTTTAAAATCTGTGGCAGCTTCAGACAACATTTCCCCAGAAATGTGCTTTCTTTCTCATTTCAAGCCACTAAATCTACAATACCCATACCACTGAGGCAGAGGGACACTAAAGAAAATGTTTCTTGCCCCCAAGTTTTACAAATTACATTTTACTCATCAGATGTGTCCTCCTGGGCAAACTCTGGGGACTCTCAGATCGCTCTCACTCATCCTCCCCAGCAACAGCCCCTCTTTCAGTCCGTAAATTACTTGCTTCAAGATCTCAGTTTTCTCATCTGTGAGGAGAAGAGATTCAGCTAAATAATCTTTAATGCCTCTTCAACATGTAACATTTAGAAACCCAGATTTTACAGCAAACATGAAAGCATTTTGAAAGGCATGCTGTATTTATAATAGTAGGAAGAAAGACATGCAGGAACATGAAGAGAAAAAAAAGGATTGAGCTCCCAGTAATAACCAAAAGACCACTTCACCTAGGAAAAACCCCCTCAGGGGTGTCCAGCCTGTGACCCATGGGCCACATGCAGCCCAGGATGGCTGTGAATGCAGCCCAACAAAAAAATCATAAATTTACTTAAAATATAATGAGATTTTTTTGTGATTATGTGTCTCGATGTATTTAGTGTCTGACCCAAGACAACTCTTCTTCCAGTATGGCACAGAGATGCCAAAAGGTTGGACACCCCTGCTACATAACCCACATAGAATACACAGAACAAACTCTCCACAGTTTGTATATGAAATACGGACACATGCATGGAGATACAAGAGGCTGAGGAACAGTGGCTTCCAGGGAGGAGTCCGCATGAGGGAGGATATTATAGGGGGTAAGGACTCCAGTTTGCTGCTTCTCTCCTAGCCTGAGGGCAGGCTCAGTTAGCATATACAGAGCACCAAGCAAGGGTAGAAAAAGCACAATTTTTGTGCCCTAGGGTATCAGAGTATTGAGTCCAGGCAACTACAGCCACTGGAGAAAGGGAAAATTTGGGAAGAAAAAGAGACGGAAAGGGAATACCCAAATTCTGCCTGCCCACATGTCTGGCTGACTCCTAACTAGACTTGCATGGAAAAGACTTAAAACACCTCCCCTAAGGTAAAAGATCTGAACTAAACTGAGTTGGAAGTGCAAAAAGAAGAGTTTGGAGCTCATATCCAACCAAGTTTTCTAGCATAAAAACATGTCTCTTTGGCCATAAAAAAAAAAAGGAATGAAATCTTATCATTTGCAACAGCATGGATGGACCTAGAGGGTATTATGCTAAGTGAAATAAGTCAGACAGAGAAGGACAAATACCATATGATATCACTTATATATGGAATCTAAAGAACAATCTAAATGAACATGCAAAACAGAAACAGACTCATAGATATAGAGAACAGACTGATGGTTGCCAGAGGAGAGGAGGTTGGGGGACTAGATGAAAAAAAGTAGAGATTAAGAAGTACAAATTGGTAGTTATAAAATAGTCACAGGGATGTAAAATACAGCATGGGGAATACAGTCAGTAATTCTATAATAACTGTGTATGGTGCCAGATGGATACTGGATACACAGGGAGGTGGGGAGCACTTTGTAAAGCATATGATTGTCTAACCACTATGCTGCACACCTGAAACTAATATAAAATAATGTTTAATGTAAACTATAATTGAAGTTTTTTAGTTTTTAAAAAACAATAACAAACAATAAGAAAAATAAACCAAATGAAAAAAATCACAAATCAGGACAAGTGCACTGAACAAGCTACAAAGGAAGGCATCGTCACATTGTGAAGGGGAAGAAGTACTTTATTCCTCATGACTAAGTCTCCTTCATTGCTTCCTTGCAAAAGAAAGCTCGGAAGTCTCCTAGGGGAGGATGCCATCATTTCTCTTTCCAATCTCCACTGGAAAGAGCTGCATGACAGTGGGGAACCTCAAAATGCAGTACAAAGAGCAGGTAGGCAGTGTGCTGCTTCCCATGTGGTAGAAGAAGAGTGGTTTGGAAGGGTCTATGGTTTTTTGTTTTTTATTTTTCAATTACAGTTGACATACATTACTGTTTTGCATTGGTTTCAGGTGTGCGGCATGGTGGTTAGACAATCATATGCTTTACGAAGTGTTCCCCACCTCCCTGGGTATCCAGTACCCATCTGGATCTCTGTTTTAATTGCACAATGGCACAGGTAGGGAAGGAAGAAGCAAAATAAACAAACAAAGAAAATGTTTAAACAATGGCTCATCAGAGGAAATTAATAGAATTTAGTCTCTACAACATGACCTTCATAATATGCATGATACAATCCAAAATAACTCAAAATCAGGAAAATGAGAAGCCTTAACATGACAGTCACAGTGTGAGGAAGGGGCAGGAGAAGATGCCTATTTTTAGCCCTTTCTCCCTTCTTGTGAGGTCTGACTACGTCAGGCCATTCTACAGTATTTTAAATTTTCACCTCCTTCATTCTCTTCAATACCAAGAACCACTTTATTTTTTATAACTTTGTATTCAATGAGCTCTTCATTCATTCCGGGTAATAAGGGTGTTTTGTCTTTTTTTTCACACTGCGTGGCTTGGGCTGCTAGAAGACCAGCCCTTAATATGGAAGGATTTTTACCACCTTTTGCCCCAACTAGCAAGCCTGGATTCTTCCATTCTCCTTAAGAATATGTTGCTTACAATCTGCTCCCAGTACCAATATTGTACCACCATGGTTCTTGATTTAAAAACCATAAAATTGAACTCTAGCTGAGGAAACAGAAATTTACAGGAAAGAACAAATCAATTCAGAAAAGTAACAACAAGGCAACTTCTGCTTCCAGCCATAGAAAAGTAACAAGAAATCCACTTTAAATATAAACATACAGATAAGTTAAAACAAGGGAATGGAAAAAACACCATGCAAACACTAAGCATAAAAAAAGCTAGAGCACGTAGGGATACAGCAAGTAGGCAGCTATCTGTAACCCAAGAAGAGAGGTCTCAAATCAAACCTGCCAACACCTGCATCTTGGACTTCCAGCCTCTCCAGAACTGTGAGGAAATAAATTTCTGTTGCTTAAGTAAGTAATAATAATAACAATAATAAGATGGTAACAGCAGAGCATTAAATCAAACACAGAATCATCTATGACTAACTGCACGGGTCACACAGCCACAAAGCCCACCTGCGAAGTCAGCATGCCCACGAAGGCACATGCCCATGAAGACTACTTGTAAATCATAAAAGCCATTCTTTACAAGTTCTATACATATAATGTGGGGGGAGGGGATTATTATAACATTCTTTCTATTGCTTTATAGTACTGCTGATGGTATTTTTCTCTGTATGTGTCCAAGAATACTTGAAAAGACCAACTCATACCATTTTTGTAACTTTATTGAGGCAAATAAACTACACATATTTTAAGGGTAAACTTGGCAGTTTTCAACATATGAATCCTCCCAAAACATCACCACCACAATAAAGATAACAAATATTTTTCTATCACCCCCCAAAAAATCTAAAGTGACTATATTATTAACATCAGACAAAGTAGACTTCAGAACAAAGAATATTTCAAGAAATAGATACATTTCATAATGATAAAGGAATAAATTCATAAAGAAATGACAGGGAAGCAGAAGAATCAGGCTTAAAACATAGGCAGGAACCAAGAGAGTCTTGGAAGCAGAGAACACAGACGTCAGCCATGGCAACAGAGGGGCCTCCTGTATGGGATACTCACCAGTGCCACTCTTTCTGCCCACTTGGTGACTAGTACACAAGCAATTCTGCCATCCCTCCCCATTATTCCTAATCCCTAAGTGTCACTCATGTGTGCAGACCCACAGCCCTCTCAGATTCACATCCAGGGCAAAAACATTCATTTGCAAAACGTGCTTCATATGCCTAAGCATTTGTCACCAGGGAGTAGAGAGCAAATATCTGGTTCCTTCATTTCTAAAGTGAGAGGCATACCTATCACCAAGATTCATATTTTTAGGGATATCAACAAGAGAAAGAGATACAGATGCTGGGATTTCAAAAACAAATAGCAAATGAATGCCTACAGTAGATATTTCACACTGGAAGGCAGTTTGGACATATCTCAATAGTCTTACATTATTTTCTTTTAATTTTTGACCAAGTAGTATTTTTAGAAGTTATTCTTTTATTTACTTTGTATTAAGTATAGTCGCATACATTATTGTATCAGTTTCAGGTATGCAACATCAGAAATCAGCACCAAGATCTAGGTACCAGAACATCAACTGAAATATAATTTATAATAACATAATCCAGGGAAATTATTAAACTATGACATATATCATGAAAAGGTGACACATTCAAAATTGGATATTCAAGTGACTGTTTAGAAAAATGTATGTAGGGAAACTGCAACACGTAGTGTAGTAACAGGGCGAGGGGAGAGAATAGTCACTGGATCTCTGAAGGAGGGAAGCCTGCACAGTTAGCCCGTGGCGGGAGGGCCATGCTGACCTGCCTGGGAGAAAGTCAAAGGAATAAAATACCTGCCCTTTATCTCCTCCTTCATGCCCCACTCTCCCATCTTCTGCCAAACCCAACAGGAAGCCAGAGGGTACAGGAACCCCTTGGTATGAATGGTCCATGACATCAGTCTCCAGAGGCAGAGAGAAAGTTGGAGATGGGTAGAGAAGGGTAGACAGTGGATCCGAAAGAGCAAATGGAAGAAAGTGTATATATTCTATATGATGAAATCTTCTGCAGGCATTCATTTAAAATTATTCTGAAGACTATTTAATGGTAAGGGGGAACGTTCCCAATACCATGAAAAGTGGAAAACAGGACTCAAACCATCTAGAAATTATACCAAATTTTTGAAAAGCAAACCATGTTAATGTGTGAGGTTGTTTTATTTATTTCTTTTTTCTGTGTTTTCCAAAATATCTGTAAGTAACACATGCTATTTTTATCATCTGACAAAAAGATATAGTTAACTAAAAAGACATCTCAACTAGTAAACCTATAAACGATGATAAGAACCAGCCCCCTTACAAAAAAGGAGAGAAAAGTAAACAGCGTGTTTTCATGGATGCATCATATTTGCATCAGTGAGCAATTATTAACTCTTTGCTACATTCCAGGCACTCGCTACGCCAGGTCCTAGGGACATAGTGATAGAGGAATGTGTCTCCATGGAGCTTGCCTTCACTAGGACAGTAAACCTTTGAGACTGAAATTGGGAGGGAAAGAACAGTAGCTGAGCCTGGCTGTCCACAATGGCATTCAGTGCAAGTTATCCGTGTTTATGGCGTGCGAAAACCTCACAGAGACATAAACAGAGTCAGATAAAGGCTGGGAGCAGCTGGCTGGAGTGTGTGCTGAGACTGCCTCATGTTGCAAAAAACATAAGGATTGGAAATGTTGTCAGAGTTATTGCAGTTCTGGGATCTATACCAGAAGTGTTACATCTGATCACAGTATGATTAACAGGGAGACCAATCTTCAAATAGAGATTCTTACAGAATGAGTACATGGTGTCTGGTGGAGAAAAAGGCAGACAGGATTAAATTTATGTGCCTCTCACATAAGGGGTGTTCAATACATTTGATATTGATAAAAACAGCAAATAAACAAACTAAACCTATTACACTTGTTTTTAAAAAATGGAAAGTAAGTATAAATGCTGTCCTAGGATTGAGATTTCCTATAAATGTGATTAGTTACCTGAAACCTTCTTTAATGCCATACATTAGATATATTTTTTACAAAAATTATAGGCTACAGAAACTTTATGGCAAAAGCATCGGGAAGAAATTAAGCAATGAGTCACAGCCCCATGTAAAGGCGATCAACCAGAACCAATTTCAGGCTTCTGTCAGGGCTGTATTTATGGTATGTTAGAGCTGGGTCAGTCCTCTGTGAATAAGGGCCATGCACTAAGTCCTAATTACCATTCCCAAATGCCTGTTAGCAGGACCCGAATCAGCGAATCAGCGTGGCATCAAGTGATACTGTGATTATGTTAAAGAGCTGGCACAGAGAAGACCTAAGGCACTGAGGGCAGGTTTGGAATTTAATGAAAGGAAGGAGATGTGTCTGACACCCCTCCTGGGTGCTGCACATCACTTTCAGTCTGTAAGTCAGGAAACCAGTGACACAAGGGATATGCCTTCAGCTGAAAGGATGCTTAAACAGGTCTATAAGCTCATGGAGCACAAAACGTCACAGGTTATCTTTTCTATGTTGTGTAAGGTTTGTTTTCAATCTGAATTTTACACTCTTAGTAAAAAAAATCCACAAACAACATAGAATTTTTTAAAGGAATGTCAGTTGATAAATATTTCTTAGTAGCTCTAGATTTTTTAAAGACATATTTTTAAATATTCAGTACTTTTGCTTAAAATATAGAGCCCTGGAGCCAAACCAACTGAGTTTAAAGTCTATTCAACAGCAGTGGTACAACCTTTAGGAAATTATGACCACTCTGTGCCTCAGTTTCCTCATCTAAAAAATGAGAGAAGTAATAGCAGCCTCCTTGTAAAAATGTTATGAAGCCAGAGTTTGTCCCCCTAACCTCCTTATTCTAAGTTTTATATCAGCAATAGGGTCTCACTAGTATCCTGGAGGACCTTCTCACCCAAAATATATGAAGAAATAGAGCCAAAGAAACTCTGAACTGTGGTCAACCACAGATGCACCATGCAGACCCCTCTTCAGGGAAGGACTTGCTGGCCAACTCAAGGAGAGTGGGGTCTCTTTGAGAGTCTGCCTCAGATACAGAATGCTGCCCTGCCCAGGGCAATGCCCTTCACACATCCAGTGATTGAGGGAGATAGGAGTATAAAGACCCAGACATTTCAGCCTAACGTGAGACAACCATGATGGTCAATACTCGCTCCAGAGCTCCCCAGTGGGCTGGCTGAGACTTTGTCAGGCCTGCCCCACAGTTCAACTTCTCTCTCTGCCCAGTCCTGCTTCTTCCCCCTTCCTTTCTCAGGAGTTGTCCTCCAATGCTCTCTTACATCACAAACTCCATCTCAGGGTGGCTTCTAAAGAACAAAACCTGCAACTTGTATGTGCATGCATGCATGTGTGTGTGTGTGTGTGTGTGTGTAGGAGCCCAGGCCAATGGTGCCACCCAGCTGAATGTAACAATGTAGGAAAAATACCCTCTCCTTTCCCTTCTAAGAGCACCCTGAGAAATTATTCCTGAGCTAACATGTGCATCATTCCAAAAATCTTTTTTCAGCAGTTGATGACCATCCCAGGCTACAGGACCATCAGTGTCAATGGCTAGTGTGCCCACATCACCACAGATCTTTTGGTCCGTGGTCACGTATAACACTGGAGCCAGATGATGTGGCAGCAAGAGCAACTGTCGAGAGAATGGGACTGTTCAGCTGACTAGGCAGGACAGTACCAAGATGGTGTCCTAGGATTAAGTAAAGACCCTTGAGTTTTTTAAACTTACTGTGTGAGCTAAAACTCTGAGATGATGATGATTATGATGATGATAACAACGATAGGTAAAATAGATGAGATAGATATAGATGAGAGATAATTCTTGTGTATTAGAACCACAAGTACATTTGACTTGAACATTAGAAGTAACATGACCTCATTCTGTACCTCTAACCTAATGAAGCAAAGCATACTGACAACTATTTAATGGAAAAAGCAGATTACAGAATAGTATGTATAGTATGAACTCACTATTATGAAACATATATCAATATGTTAACAGAAAAATAAAGGTCAGAGGGCCAAGAGATTATTAGCAAGGACTATGTCAGGATGGTGGATTTTTACTGCATAATTGTCCTATCTGTATTATCTGAACTTTCTGTGATGAGTTTGTATTTTGGTAGAAAAAAAAACTATTATTTTAAATTTACTGAAGTGGTGAAGCTGTTTTCCCTTAAAAGCTTTCATTTTTTAAAGAGTGGTATGTGTTCTTTTCCTAAGAAATACAGCATTTCCCTATTTTTCATTTTAAATAATTAGAACAGGGCTGCCGGGTTGGAGGCCATTTCAGATGTCAATCTACAAAGTGCTCTTGAATGGCAAGAAATAAGCCATGGGACATTTTAATTGCCTTCATAACCTTCATCACAGAAAGGAGACATCTCCTTTGTAATTTCTCCTTTTGAGAGGATAGTGTTACGGCCAAGGGCTCAGATGCTCATAGAATTCACCATCCCCTTCCACAGGCATTATTAAAAGAAGGCATCACACAGAGGAATTGTGCAAATAAACATGGTATCATCCATACGCTCTGCAAGCTCATCTCATCCAAACAGCCGTCCCTCTGCAAGGTCACTAGCGGCTGTCCGTATACCACTAGCTTAACCATCTCTCCAGAGGGAAATCAACCCTTGCTGGCAGTCCCACTTGAATACATTATAGGTATCCCAAACACAATGAATCCAAAACTAAACTTTCCACCTTTTTTCTCCAAAAGAGTATTTCTTATGTGTTCTACAGTTGCCCTTTCCCTGATCCCCACTACTATAGACTGTGAGCAGGTTGGTGACCCTATCTCATTTCTCTATAGTATCACCAGTGTCTAGAACAGCACAGATAATATAGTAGTTGCTCAATACATGTTGTGAAATTAGTACTAAATAAATAACAGGTACCCCAATGGTTTTCTTTAAAAATCCAGGTCTCTTGGTAAGCTTTGTCTTTGATCAGCTTGTCTATTCCATTCCTGCTGCCCTCCTTTTGATTGTGACCCTGTGCTATCTTAAAAGCAGTTGGTTTCTGTCAATTCTCATTTGCTAATTATCCCATGCCCATATCCAAGGTCACCTATCTCAAGAAGCCTGTTAGGTGTCAACATTCTGCGTACAGTCATATTCTTCTGTTAATCCTCCCAAATAAGATTTGACAGAAAAGGCATTTTTTAAATTTAAAGGTAAAAGAGCAGTTCAATACAATAAAAGCTCAGTAATTTGAACTAAATGAAGGGAAGGTCAGTCTGACAGTGAAAAGTACAAATTATGAAATCACTTTTTAATAGAGAATGACTATTGTCACATAGAGGAGGGTTATAGATCAAACTAAAAAACAAAATGTACTTTAAGAAAAACTGATGATATATTATGGTTGAGAAGAGAGAGGGAAAGGACAGGCAACCAGATACAGAGAGGTTCTGTACCTCTCTGTATCTGTACAGAGATACAGCATGTACATGCTGCTGAACTATCCAGAAAGGTGACAAACAGCTTAGGAAATAGGAGGGAGGAAATATAGCCCATGATATGACATGACCTGAAGCCATAACCAGACAGATATAGGGTCAAGGGTTAAGCAGTCATCACTCACTGCAGTGGTGAAAAGAGAGAACTGTTAATCAGCAGTGAGCATCCACTGGACATGTGAGGGGGGCCCTGCACTGAGCCCGGCTCAGGAAGAGCCGTAGCTGTCATGCAAGTACCTAGGCTGTTCACCTAGGCCCCAACTCCCTGAGGACAAATAACATCTTACGGTGCCCTGAAAGAACTCAGCAAGACCCCGTGAGAGCACATGATGGTGAGATCCAGGCAGACTATGAAAGCCAGGCCCTTGTGGACCAGTGGAAATCACTGTGGAAGACCTGGATCTCAAGTGTAGTCCGATGGGTAGAATGTGATTGGACAGAGAAGAGGAGGAAAACAGGTTCAGTGGGGAGAACAGTGTGAGCACAACCCAGAAGAGTGGAGGGGTGCGGACCGCCCTGAGGGTGACAACTGAGGAGGGGCAGAGGCTCCATGCAGGGGACTGGCGGAGAAGAAGGCCAACTAGCTGAGGCAAGAGGGGATAGATTTGCCATCACTATATGCCAGGCACTACTCACAGCACCAGGCAAATAGCAGTGACCAAGACAAACAAGGACTCCTGCCTTAATGGACTCACCAGAAACCACACCAGCTACCATTTGGTAGGAGCAGAGATCTTACTGAAAAACTGGTAGTGGCTTGATAAGCACATATAATAAAAAGGGGAAAGGTATAAATAAATCCACATCTGCCATCCTCCCCCCACCAAAAAGAAAAAACAGACTGTTTTGTCCAGCTGATACTGGCCAAGGAGAGGGAGATGGATACACAAACCAGTCAAAATGAGCAACTCTGTAATTGCGTTTCTTGATAACTCTAAGTCACCTGGAAAGATAGGTGAATTCAAGGTAAAGAAAGAAGGTAAGATGGAGAAGGGCCTCCCAGATAATTACGCCACCTTAAAGAGACCACCAAATCAGAATAAATGTACTACCGACTCTTTTTTTGAGAAATGCTGGCTCATGCATTAAATTATAGTCCTATTTAGTTATAAAATAGAATGTTAAAAATTAGCAAATCCATCTAGTTTCTAGGAAGAATTTCAGATTGAATATTTTCTTACTTGCATGGAAAAGCTCTTCATGGGATAAACAAAGCTGAGAATAATAATGTCTTTAAACATTTTTATTCCTATCTATTCCTTCCTTACCAAAGTAGTCAACAATGGGTTCATTGCAATTTTTGTCTATAAGTGCTATCAAGTAAAATATCTTCATTTACTTTTCTTTACATTGCACTACATTATTGAATAAATTACTCAAAGTCAGGGACCTAGACAAGGGACCACATTACTTGGAATGAAATCTTGTGTTGGAGACTGGCAAGCTGTCATGGTGAACTGGTCACAACCTACCACCCCTACTCCCACCACAGTCCCTGCTGTGCACCTTCAGCTTCTGTGACTGAATCATAAGTCTGGAGAACTCAATCTGGTAAGTGTGGAAGACAGATCTTAATTGAAAAGTTTATTTCTAATGAAATGTGAGGTGGTAAAAGGTTGGGCTGGCAGAGTAGATCATTTGAGTCTTTATTAATAACACCCATTCATTTTAATTCAGTGAAGCACATAATTGGCACCAAGCTTTTCAAGTTCACCATACATTCTGGTGGCTGGAATCCCTAATATTTTAAAAACTTTTCTTATTTGGTAATAAGATGTTTTAATAATTTGCATTTTAACAAGAGGTTACTTGTAGCTGACTTATACTAATTATAAGTGTGTTGGATTTTAATAAGCCAGTGGTACCCACTAGCCAGTAACAAATCTTTTTAAGCTTTAACTTGAATTCCCTGTAATTATTCTGCAGTCAGCTAAGACTCCAGCAAAGAGATGAATGAGGCCCCTAGAGATTACTGCACCTTGAATAATCAGAGGTGGTCAGCGGGGTCAATTACTGTTTCCGTTGGCTCCCTAGCTGCTGCATGTAAATCCATTTACTAGGAGCTTAGAAAAAGCCTTGATAACATTTGCTTCATTGCCTTTATCTCTGCAACTTCAGTCAGTCTGTGATGCAAAACCCCAAAGGCTCAAACAGACCATCTCCCTGGGAAGAGAGGGTGCTGCAGAAGGGCTGGGTTTATGAGAAGGAGGCACAGGAAAACTTTCTCGTATTCACAGGATGGAAGAGAGACAGAACTGTTGGCTTAGTGAAAAGGACCAAGGCCCGAGAGGCTACAGACATGAGTTTTCTAATCCTCCTTGGCTCAAATAACTAACCAGTCAATCACACCAAGTTGAGTTTCTTCTGGGACTTTGCAATTAAGGAACTGAAACCTAAAGAGCATGCCGTGCAGTTCTTTAGAGCAAGAACACAACATGGAGTAGAGAAGGAAAAGAGGGAAGAGGGAAAAGCAAGAGGAAGAAGTCCCATCATGAAGTAAAAGCAAACAAAGAAGCAAACAAGTCACCCATGAAGTGCAGATCAGTGTAGAGCTGACACACCAGTGCCTTCATATGAGCTCAGTAACTGTACACAATGTTTCTCATTTAATTGAATAACTTTTTAACACCCACTGAATGTCACTGAGGCTATAAAAATAAATAATACCCACTACCCTCAATCTTACAGGTGCACAGAAAAATACATACACAAAGAACAGTATGAGTATGCAAATTATGTGGATAAATGTTGTTCACTCATATAGAGTTCAATTATCTTGCTGATTCAGGGAGTAAATGTTAGAAATTGGAGATTTCCAAGCCTGGCTGTGCATTAGAATTATAGCACAGGAATTTTTTTGAAAATACAGATGGATGCCTGGGTCCCAATCCAAACTTCAAAGGGTAAACCCATGGAATCTATATTTTCAACCAGCCTCGTAAGTCATTCTTTTGTTTTCTATTTTCTTTTCTTTTATTTTTTAATTTAATCTTTATTGTATTTTTTCCATTACCATTTAGTCCCCTATGGCCCCCTCCCCCGAGCAATCACCACACTGTTGTCCATGTCCATGAGTCCTTTTTCTTTTTTCCTTAATCCTTCCACCCCACAACCATACCCCATACCCCCATAGGTCATTTTTATTAAATTACCCTGGCACCAGAAAAGGTTCAAATTTTAAAACCAGTGTAGCCATGGTAATGGCTTTCCCAGTTCTAAAGAAAGAAAAAGTTGCCTTCATCAGTCCTCTGGTCAGAGAAGCAGAAAAACTACCTTAGTCAAGCTAAAGCCCAGAGTAACTTCATCCCGGTTCACTTCATCCCAATCTTCTGTTTGTTACCTTTCATTTTCTTTGACACAGTCAGGGATGGGAAGCAAGGAGAAGAGGTGTTGGATTCTCAACTTTCATGGATATTTCTGAGTATGAGGAAGACTCACTGGACAGCACTGTGGAAATATACTTAGATTGCATCTAAGGACAGCTGGAAACATTTGGGAAGTAAAAGCAGCTTGTGTGGCCCCGAGAACCTGCCAAAATGATTGGAGCATAAATGAAAAGATAAGCCAGGAGCTCACCACAATGACCACACCTCTACATGGTGACAATGACAGGACTATAGAACCTGATCCTTGAATTCTCAGTGTGAGCTCTCCCCACGAGAACTTCCCCAACGCCCTTACCTGCTGCAGACTGGCACTAATGGAAGTGAGGCACACACAGTCTGGTTCTCCTGCAGAACACTTATTTACACAGGAAACAGCACATTCTTGCTATGTACTGAAAATACATTTTTTCAAGGTATTCACTTACTCCAACAGAAAGCTGAGGTTCACATTTAGTGGCTGTACTTCCCCCTTAAAAACTTGTTTGTGGTTAATAAATACATACTGAAAACAGTGAGTCACTATTCCTGGCCTCCAAATTAATTTAAAGGTGGAGACCAGGCCTGACACTCTGCGCTACTGGTGGCCTTGGGGCAGGGTTCTTGACATCCCACAGTGGGACCAACGTGGAAGATATAAGTTGAAAAACCCTCGGCCTGGGAAAAACAGGTGGGGTGGGCAAACAGATGTATGATACACCATAGGTCTGAGCGGTCAAAGGGGTGACGGCCAAGATAGGGGGGAACCTCAGCATGACAGAGCAAGGTAGATGCAGGGGAATCAAATTGCTGTGCTTTTATGTTCATGTTGCAGATATTGGAACTCTCTTACATTGCTGGTGGAAATGTGAAATCGTGCTGGCACCATGGAAAGCAAGTTTGTTGTTCTTCAAAAAGCTAAACACAGAATCGCTATCTGACCCAGCAATTCCACTCCTAGGTATAGACCCAAAAGAATTGAAAATAGGTACTAAAACAAACAGTTGCACACTAATATTCATATTAGCACTATTTACTATAGCCAAAATGTAGGAACAGCCCAAATGTCCATCAACAGACTAATGGATAAACAAAATGCAGTGTGTGTGTGTGCACACGCACATGCACCTGGTGCAATATCATGCGACCATAGAAAGGAAGGGAGGACTGCTGTATGCCACAATGTGAATGGACCTCAGAAACACTGTGCTAAGTAAAAGATGCAGACACAAAAGGTTACTCACATATTGTATGATTCCATTTATATGACATATCCAGAATAGGTATAGCCACCATAGAGA
>PVIA01008099.1:0-75611 GCA_004024845.1 Tonatia bakeri
TGGATGGATGGATGGGTGGAAGGAAGGATGGATGGACGGTGGATGGATGGATGGATGGGTGGAAGGAAGGATGGATGGATGGTGGATGGATGGGTGGATGGATGGGTGGATTGATGGATGGTGAATGGATGGATGGACGGTGGATCAATGGATGGATGGTGGATGGATGGTGATGGATGGATGGGTGGGTGGTGGATGGATGGATAGCATACAGCAATCCTGAAATGCCTGGCAGGCCTAGATCTATCCCTGATAATCCCTCGGCTATAGGACTCAAATTTATGTTTCCGAGTTCCTTGGAGTTTGAGTCCTCACCTGTCACCTGATCGTTCAGAATGAGCAGACCCTCTGCACAGATGAACTTGGCAGTGATGTGACCACTACTGACCCAGCATGTGTAAGGTGGGCTTTGGGGTCAAATTTTCCTTGCCCTAGATGCTGGCACCAGTCAGTTAACCTCGTTGAGACTTAGTTTCCCCATTTATAAAAGAGAGTTAATAATGTCTGTTTTAAAGTATCAAATATGAGGATTAAATCAGACACATACACAGTGTCTAGTTCAGTACTAAAATATGGCCCCCACCACACGTAGTCAGTCACAAAGGGAAAATCTGTTACCTAGAACCTGGTCTAAAATCCCTACCATTAGAACGTCTGATGCATTGAACCCCAAGGCCCAGGCCTGAGGCCCAGGAGGGCCCTGCGCAGAGGGTGGTGCTTGGAGGGAACTCCCTGCACTGGCAGCTGGAGCCTGGCAGAGCAGAGCCACAGCTCCAGGGCATTCAGTGCTGATTTCTGGAGGACCAATGCCGGGCCTGCCCGGGCCGGTACTGGCAGAGGAGCTGCCCGAGGCTGCGGCCAAGCAGGTAGGATAAGTTCAGGACAAGGACACGTCATGGAGCTGTTTGGCAGTGACAAGGTGTGGCTAAGCCAGGGGCCCCGTGAGGGTAGGGCAGGACCCCCACCAGCCACAAGCCCCAGATGAGCTAAGGGGCTGATTGAGGCCCCGTTCACTCTGAGCAGGGTCCTGAAAGCCTTCCACCTTCTGCCTGGGACCGGGCACGTGGACCGCACCCTGCGCCCTGCGCCCTGCTGCGGGCCCTCCCCTGAGACCATGGACTGATGTTCTGAGTGCCCGCAATGAAGACCAACTTCCTTCTGGTGGAAGGAAGGCCTCTGCTGTCTGGGCCCTTTTCTTCTCTGCTTCTGGGAAGAGGCTCCTCTGGGGCCCAGACTCCTTCGACAGTGCTCCTGGAAACACGAGTCAGGTCCACCAACATTCACGACCCCAGAGACTCTTTTTCCAGGGGGGACTCTCTGTGGGTCCTCGGGAGAGTTTGATTCACAATGGGACGAGGCTCGGTGGTCCTATCATTCAGTGGCGGCTTCGTGCTGAGTTGGGAGCTGGAGGGTACAGAGCTAGATGGGGCAGTTCGTGCCTCCAGAAGCTTATAGTTGAGCATGGCGGTCAGGGGGCAGGGGGTCATGCTTTGTCCTGTGATGCAGGGGGGGCAAGAAAGAGTAGATGGCAGGAGGGAGGCGCAGCCTGTGACCTGGAGGTGCCTGGCGGCGCCCCACTCCGGGGGGAAGCTGGTTGTGCATCTCTTGGGCACCAGGGCTGAGGACAGGGCAGCCTTACACTTGACAGTCACTGCCAGGATTCTGGGCAACGCAGGGGGCTGGCCCTGGGGCTCGCACATGAGGAGATACGTGCGTCTTGCTCCCCAGTGTTCCAGCCCCGCTCTGCAGGCTGAGCCACCGGGCTGCGTCCCCGATCTCCCAGAGGAAACCAGCTGCACCCAGAGGCTTCCCACGCGAGAGCCCGGTGGCCACAGCTCACCACGTTGTCCGGATGGGAGCGAGCGCAGCAAGGGAAGTGACGGGAAGGCATCCTAACATGTAGTTTTTGAATTTTTAAAAATTCTGACCTACTGCCCTGGCTGGTATGGTTCAGTGGATTGGGTGCCAGCCTATGAACCAAGGGGTTGCTGGTTCGATTCCTGGTCAGGGCACATGCCTGGGTTGCAGGTCAGGTCCCCAGTTGGGGGCGTGCAAGAGGCAGCCACACATTGAGATTTCTCTCCCTCTCTTCCTCCTTCCTTCCCCTCTCTAAAAATAAATAAGTAAATAAATCTTTAATTTAAAAAAATCTGACTTACACTTTTTCTGTTAGTAAGTCTGACTTGGCTGGTGGGTTGGGCGGTGAGGACTGACCGACTAGGGTATGTGGCCATGCTTTCAGTACATTGAATGAGGCGAGGCTGAAATTCCTAGGCTTTGTTGGAATGGTATCTATAGTTATATATATATTTTATACATATATTATATATATATAACAATATATCATATAATAATATATGTTGCAAAAGAAAAACACAACTCTTACCCAGCCAGAATCTTACATGGTGTATGTCTTCAGCATATAAAAAACCCCAAGCTTATAAGATTCCTAAGAGACCCTTCAGGAATGCACTGTTCTGGAGAGAAGTCCCAGAACCCAGAAAAAAATCCAAAAGTTATACATATAAATATGTAATATATACTTTGAATATATAATTATATAATATATACTGTGTGTATCTGTACACACAGTTCTTTGAAATCACTTAAACCCACGATACCTTTCCGATGCCAGTGAAAGAATGTGGAGAGGATGCAACCCCTTTCCAAATCCTTCCGGGCTGAGCCGTGAGCAAAGGCCCTCAAGTTGCTGGGTCACCGCCGTCAGTGTCCTGCGGGCAAAGCCAGGTCTTAACCTCCATGTCACCCGCCAAGTTCTGGTGTAGCTCAGGGAAGGTGCCAGGTAACTGGGACGGTTTGAGCAGGGAAAGGGCCTCATTTCCTTCTGCCCCGACCCCAGGTCCTTAGGCAAGGCCATGCGGAGGCTGGACTAACGGCTGGTCCGTGAGGACGTTATGAAGAAGGTTGTGGGCCGGCCCACTGGGCCAAGGCAGGACACGCTAGTCAGAACCTCCGGGGTGGGTGTCAGCCAGGGAGCGGCTGTGAGCGAGGAGTTCCACCAGAGGGCGCTCTCTTCCCTGTTCCTGCGTTCCGCGGCCTGCCCCAGGCTGGGATGTTGGGGAAAGGTGCTGAGCAGGTCAGGAGCAGGAGGGACTCCACCACCGCGCCCCCATCCAGGTTCCCTCCGCGTTCATGTTCCAACAACCTGGGGACAGTAATTCCCTCTGAGCCGTCGGAGAAATTCCTTCTCTTTCCCTTTATTTGATTCTTACAGAAACCCTGCGATCAGGGTAAGGTAGGGGTCAGGGAATCCATTCAACAGAGAAGAAACTGAGGGTCTTTCAGAGGTGACGGGACTTACTAATTAGCAGTAAAATTGGGGCCAGAGGCCTCTCCACTGTCACACTGCCTGATGGTAACGGGAATGGAGACTTTGGTAATACATTTTTAAAAGAGATTTTATGTATTTACTTTTAGGCAGAGGGGAAGGGATGGAGAAAGAGAGAGAGAAACATCAATGTGCGGTTGCCCGTGCACAACCCCAGCTGGGGACCTGGCTGGCAGCAAGCACCACACAGCAAGTTAGGAAAGGCAGTGCCACCACACTGTCGACCAGAGAATGCCCCACAGCCCTGTATTTTCAATAGCTCAAATTTAACTTCCAAAATCTATGAATTTTGGGTTCTGTTCCATTATGTAATTGGGTTCTAAACTTCTGAGTGGTGTTTTATTTTCAAACCCTTTGAATGACATGTCTGCTCCAGAAAGGAGTGCCCTGCTTGTTCAGTGGTCCTCACACCTCACATCAGCCCCCGGGGGCGAAGGACAGGCATTAAGGGGCGCACCGCCACGACTTCCATCTGGAGCCCTGACGTTCAGTACAGCTTCAGTTCCTGGAATGCTGGGGCCGAAGGATGTTCCGAAAACAGGCTTTCTAATCACCACAGAACCCAGAGGCCCTTTCTGGTTCAGGGTTTTGGTGAAGGTAATTTACCCTTCCTTTGATGTGGGGTCCTTGGATGCGTGAAGGTCACCACTTCCAGAAAGTTCTTACTGCAGAATCTTTTTGATACTGAGTGGTGTGTGCTGAGCCCATCAATTGGGATCCCTTTTTCT
This sequence comes from Tonatia bakeri, assembly GCA_004024845.1. Taxonomy (NCBI): domain Eukaryota; kingdom Metazoa; phylum Chordata; class Mammalia; order Chiroptera; family Phyllostomidae; genus Tonatia; species Tonatia bakeri. The sequence continues at coordinate 4,078 of PVIA01008099.1, forward strand.
CTCCTTCCTCGCTGCCTTCTTGCTACTTCTGTCCTGGGTTCCCCCTGGCGGGCGTCTCTTCCCCGCCAGAACCGCCCTATTGTCCAAGCCTCAGGGCACAGGGGCCAGCTGTGCCACCCCCCCTACCCCCACCACGACAAACAGCCTCCTCACCTCAGGAGACCGGGAGAGTCGTGGTGGCAGGCCTGGAGCCTGCAGCTCTCAGACTGGACTTCTAACAGTGGGCAGTCGCCTCTAAGAAGAAATGAGGTGGAAGAAGGAGCAGCGGTGTCCAGTGGGACCCTAATCAGAGCACAGCATCGGGGCTGCAGCGCTGTGAGTGTCTCTCAGAGTTGAATTTGGAGTGAGAAACCACAAACCGAAAGGAGACGTGAAGTGTTAGCAAGGAGAGAAAGTGAATCGTGGGCAGCTTCTGCACTCAGGGTGACCCCAGGTCCCTACACTCCACAGGTGCATAGTGGAAAGGGGGCCTCCCAAAATGCAAAGATTTGGGACGTTCAACTCGAGGCAGATGTCCTCTCACTTCACGGGCTAATCCCAGTGGAGAGAATGTATAACCAATCCCAAGTTGTCTGAGTCAGCCTGGCCCCCTGCACCGGCTGGCCCAGGGATGGATGAAGGGAGGCAGGTGGGTGGAGTGGAGGCAGCACCGCCGTCAGCCCCAGAAGAGGGGCTCCAGGCGCCCCCTGGTGGCAGCTGGGCCGACGCAGCTGAAGGACACAGGCAGAAACAGCGGCCTCCTGCGTGTGTGCAGCCGCTAGTCCCAAACTGCCGAGTGGGCAGGAACGCCATGGGGAAGGCGGTAAATCCCAACGGGGGCGCTACAGGGAGCTGCTGGAAGGAAAGAGACCTCTACGCCTCAGTAGGTTTCTAATTTAGCAGGGATGAGTCTGGGTCCCCTGCGAGGAAGATCTTACCTGTAGGTCTCCAGCTTCTGAAGTGAAGCCAATGGCAGGAGCTCTTCCGAGGACGGAGGAGTGCAAACTGGGAAGATAGCTGCAAGGACCCCAGTCCCAGAGGATCCCTGAGGAACCCGTGCGCCGAAGGGAAACATACTAGGCAGTGTCTGGGTGAAGTCGCACTAAATACATGACCTTGGCTGATCTTGGTTTACCCTGGCCTTTTTCCCGGTGTGGTAAGGCTTCTCAGAGGTCAAGAAAGTCCCAGACATTTCCAGAAAATTCCCAAAAAGAGTGGTCACAATGTTGGTTTGTGTTAATTGTTTGACGTCCACAAAAGAAAGCCCTCACACACAGGCTGAGAGAATGTTACGCTGTGCTCCGGGTAAGTGCGGGGTGTTGTTTAAAGACTAATACCGCGTTTCTGCGGGCAGGTGATGGACACAGGTGTGAATTTGGAGAACGAGCATCTTCCTTCGATGCTGCCAGTGCGTCTCTATGATCTTGTATCCGTGAACATGAACGTGAACCAGCTGACAGCAACTGTTGACCACGAGTGAGCCGTCAGGGGTGGGGCGGGCCGGAGGGGCTGGGCGAGCTTCACGGTTGCCCACCCCGCAGTGCGCAACGGCATCAGCCAGGAGGGTTACGACCAGGGGGTTGAGAATATCTCAGAGGCAAACAGGAAGTTCACTATTAACCTTGTAAATTTGTTCCACGTGGCCCGGCACCTACTGTTGTCATATAGATCAATCTGGGAATCACCAGTGCTGTTAATAAGCTCTGCAGACCCAAGTCCTTTTCACGTTGTCTTTAGAATGAAATATTTAATACACCCTGGGTTGACCAAGCTATTCTGTTACAGCTAGAACATACCAGGCAAATGCTGGGTCTAGATAAGATAATGAGGTGGGACTGAGGGCCCCGTGGAGCCTGAAGTCAGAAGGCCTGGGGTGAATCCCGACTTCGCCGCTTACCAGCTGCATGCCTACACGGTCCCTGCTGTTTCTACGACCTCACTCTCAGTTCCCTCTCCTGGTACACTTCACGTCTAAACTTCATACTCAATTGTAAATAACTGTTCCTGGAATCTGTTTATTGTGCAATTTCAGCTCTTTTAGAAGCACAAACTTGAAACCGTTTTAGTCGTTCTGACCACCGTTCCCATCACTGGATAACACCTTCAGCAGACTGTTTTACTCCTGAAAGCAGTCAGCAAACCATCAACTTCCCTTGGGCCATCCGTCCATCTCACATCCACAGCTCTTCCCCTCCCTCACCCGAGGAGGAAGGGTGGGCGTGAGTGGCGTAAACTCTACCCTCTCACCCCCCCTCCTGTTCTGAGGCCCCCAGAGCGGAGCAGCGAAGGGGCCTGGGTTAACTCTGGACCAGGGAGTGACAGGGTCTCTCCTGGACCCCCCCCCCCGGCCTCCCCTCTCTCTGGTCAAGTTCATCCGAGGCGGGGGGTGTCTCGCTTGGCCTGGTGACCAGGATTGCTATGCCAGGTGGTCTTCTCCAGACGGGACGACGGTTTCCCTGGACAGGCCTTGAACTTCACTCGGGTGCCCTCAGAGAGCGGCACCTGTGTGCTCCTTAGGTCCCTGCCAACAGCCCCAGCCCCAGACCCCGCTGGGTGGGACAAAGGTGTGGTTATATGGTGAGCATTTTCTTTTTTTTGGAATGGAGACCATTTTAACTTATTATACTTATAGCCACAGATGATAAAATGCATAGCTTTTTAACGTCTTACACATTAAGCCCACCCACTGAAACATTTTACCTGACACATTATTTAAACAGAAATACTTAGGGGTAAAAAGATGTTTGCACCTCAGAAATTTCATGTTTTTGAAGTTTTGCTTGGGAAGTCCTCTTTTTCAGTGTACATGTGACTGTCTTCTGAAAACTGGTGTTGGCCTCCGGGTGTTTTACAATATATTCGCCCAAATTGGAGCTCCCGGGCAGAGCTGCGTTTCGGAGGGGCACCTCCGGATGTGGCAAACACTACATTTGTCTGTCGGTTTACTTGATTGTTTCATCCTCAGCAGCCCTCTCCCCTCCTTTTTGTTTATTTTTAAAATTTTATTTTTCAAGTACAATTTACATGCACTATTATTCTGCCTTAGTTTCAGGAGTACCGCACGGTGGTGAGGTGATCTTGTGCTTTACAAAGTGACCCTCCCCCACCCCGCTATGTTTCTGGCCCCGCCTGACCTACAGAGTTACGCACTGTCACTGACTGGGCTCCCCGCACGGCACTGCATCCCCAGGACGCTGTGAGCGTTTTCCCTTGACCCTGTCAGTTTGCTTCCCTGCTCGCGGTCTAATCCCAGTGGACAGAATGTCACAAGCCTAATGGGAGGCTCTCGGGGAGCATGAAGTCTGAGACAAAGGGCCCTCGGACCATCCCCAACCTCACCCCCGGCGGTGAGTGCTGCTCTGCACACCCATGCTCAGCTTCCTTGGTAACCTCCCTCCCTACCCCCATTCCCTCCTGTTTCATGGTGTAGAACCGGCAACCAGAGGTTTCTTTCACAGGGACTAGGGTTGGGTGTTTTCCCATCCAGGTCACTCTGCTGTCATGAAGGCTACTCCTGGAGCCTTTGTAACACGAGGTAAGTGCCCCCTGCCCAGAGGACACCTGTGGGGACCTACAGGGATTACAGGAAGCAATTAGCCCAGGTGTTAGAGCGCTCCGGCGGTCAAGGGTGCTGGTGGCAGTTACACAAACTGCACACTGCACAGCCCCGGTGCCATGTCACCCTTCAGTCGTCAGAGATGGTATCTGACCGCAGTCCTCTGGCAGAGGACAATCAAGTGTCAACACAGGGGCTCACAGCCGGGCTGGCACCACCGGGCAGGTGCCAAGCCCTCTCTTCCCTGCACCCACTCTGCCACCAGCATCTGGAAGCTGGAAACCAAGGGCTTCTTATTCACAATCCCTCCTTGGATACAATCTGCCAGAAGCACCCACCCCTTGTCCCCTTTCCTTGGTGACCTCATGGTCCTGCCTCAGTCTCTCCAGCACCTCAGGCTGGAGCTTCTGTCAGGGCTGAACGAGCATCCAAAGACCCCTAAACCAGGCCACTGAGCAACCGAGGGAAAGGGGTGAGGAGAAGGTCCCAGGGAACCTTGGGGTCTGCTTGGACTTGGTCTTTTCGGGTGTTAGTCTGGGGTAGTTTAAGGGAGGTTCTGAAAAAGAAGGAACAAGTGCATATATAGTGACTGGCAGAACCTAGCAACATGGTGAAAAACAGAAAACAACTTCTGAAACAATGTGTGACATTAGTGTAACATATAATTTACAATCATGGTCTTTAAAAAAATGCCTTCTGAACACATAATCCTGACGTATGTATGTCATTAAGTGAACTGTATTAACTTTACTCTGGATTTCCTTGAAAGAAATTAAAAATACTAGCATCTTTGGACGTGCATATGGCAGACCCCTGAGGTTTCGAGTTCGGGGCCTGTGTGGTAGAGGCGCCTGTAACTTAACAGAGACAAGGGGTGGTGACCTAAAGTTGTTATAGCTGTCAATCTACAGGTGGTGGCCTTGGCAACGAAACCGAGAAAATTGAGATGCAGCCAGACTGATTTCCGCTTGAAGTATATTTGATGAGCAGGATTCTCTAATTAGAGAATGCAGTTGACCCTTGAATGATGTGGGGGTCGGGAACCTGAACCCTCCCTGAAGTCAAAGCTCACAAATTCCTAAATCAAAAAGCTTGCTGATTAGATTTTGAGATTGACTCTATGGGTCATCAGGGCCACCTGCTGGCTATGTGGGGTACTGCAGCTCAGCTGTATTTCAGAAAGTGGTGAATTTGTCATTTGGGGAAAAAACCCTCGCAGAGCAGAAATTCCTGTGGTTGAGGGAAAGATATAAAGGTTTCCGGGACTGACAGTGGACAAACAACACCACAGTGAAAAAGATGCCACAGGGATCCCAACCTCTTAGAACCACAATGCAAACTACCTCATTTCTCCTTTCGGGGACTACAGTGCCCACAAGGAGAATATCGAGTGTGCATTAAAATACTCAGTACGTGTTACTATCACCCCTTCTTCACAGTAATGTTCACTGTATTCCTTCCGGAGATCCCCTCACCCCCAGGAGAACACAGCGGCAGTTCTAGAGTGGCAGGGAAAAGGCTCCCTTTCGGAAATTTACTTTAGTGGGCTGTTGGAACATATCTCTTCCTAGAAAAAGGAAATCCTTGAACTGGGCCAGCTTAACCATCACACTCCTTTTCATCTCAACACCATGACACCCCATACCATTTTAGCTGCTGCTGCTTCCTCTGTGTGATTCTCTGTAACAAAACGAAGGTGTGTGGGAGGCGGGAAAACACAGCAGAAGAAGAGGACACTGCAGAGCACACAGGCAGCTTTATTGAATTAGTGGCGTGTGGGGGAGGTCCGTCCCGTGATCAGCAAGAGTGGGAGTTAGAGCGTGGGGTCCAGAGGGAGGGGAGGCTGGGTGGGGTCCAGAGGCCCTGGAGGCCGGGGCCTGGTCACTGGGTGACATGCAGAGCTCCTGCTGGGGCGGCGGGGAGACACCGGATTCAGACACCCCCATTCTTGGAAAAGCAAGGTTCACTCCTCCCTGAACTCCTCCCTGAAAAAAAAAGTGGAGGTGGGGAGAAGGTGAGGGTTCCATATTCACTGAGAGGCTGCAACCAACACTCAAATTCTTATCAACCAAGAAAAAACATCCTCCAAAGGGAAATTAAAAGCCCCAGTGGTTTCCTGGCTTTGTGTCCGGGCTCTGGCAGTCGCTCCCAAGCTGGCCGCCCGGCCCTTCTCCAGCTCCCAGGGACCTGCTGGGCCTGGGAGGACTGCACACTCACTGGTACTTTTGGCGATATTCCCGCAGAGCTTTCTCTGCCACGGTCTCCATAAACTTAGGGTTGTTCCTGGAGACTTCTTCTGGGACAGTCACCGTGATGGGGTTGGAATCAAAGAGCTTCAGGACCACCTTTGTGAAGCCAGAGGGAACGCTGGAGTCGGAACTGTGGGAAGCCACCTGGAAGGAGCAAAGGGAAGAGAAGGGCTGGACCACGGGCCTCATTTGGCAACAAAAGTCAGGCTTCAGCCTGGGCCGTTGACTCCTCGGCTTTTACTGATCTCGGCATGTGGACGACTCGCTGGAAAGAAACGCCCCAACGCAGAGACACTTGGTCGGTGTAAATGTCACAAGTGACCAGCCCCGGGGGGAGCCCTGGGGAAGAGAAAGTGGGTTCTAAGCCCCCATGTTTTCTTTGGGCAGCCACTGGCCTGGCTGCAGTACAAAGGAATTGGGGAAAGGAAACACAGAGAGAAGCTTCTTTCTCACTGGCAGAGAAGGATGCACTAATTCCGAGCCACCCCGCACGTCACAGGGCAGCCAGGCAGCGTGTGGGGAGAGCACAGGGTCCACAGGCAGGCAGATGGGTTCCAATGACTAGTCCCTCGACCTCGGGCAAGTGTACGACCTCCCTCACTCTCCTCACCCGTAACATGGGTCAAGACATTGCACCTCGGGGTGGTGAGGCTTCCATGCAACGGTGCAGGTGAAAGTCTCATGCTTCCTGCCGTCGGACAAATGTACCACGGCACAAGTGCCCCTTTGTATCTTCATCCTGTTTCGCCCCCAGATCGCACCTCGGGGCCCCGGCTTCAGGACAAGACTCACCGTGGTGACCTGGAGAGAGAAGTCGTCCTCGGTCTGAGTGAGATTCGCCAGCTGGGACACCCAGTTGAACTGCTCGTTGAGCTGCTTCAGCAGAGCGGAGGTGTTGAGCATGGTCTGCTGGTAGGACTGCAGCAGCTCGTCGTACTTCCTGGTGAACGTCTCCGCCAGCTGCAGGGAGTTGTTCAGCTCCTGCCGCAGCAGGCTCTGGGCAGGGTCGCTGGACGAACAGTCTGCCCGGGCGCGGCAAAAAGAAAAGAGACCCGGATGCAAGTCAGTTCCCACAGCCACGACCTAAAGCAGGGCGGGTGCTGGGGCCCAAACTGTTTGCCATCAGGCCGTGAACATCACTCAACATGTGGCTTCCTTCACGGAGAAAGTCTCGTTCCGGAAAACAGCGTCAGCTGAACTAAACAGCGTGCTTCGTGGCCTCGCGGGAGAGTGGGGGTGCGCAGCGCCGACCACACTTGGGGCGGCGTGGATCTCAACGCTCTGTGTGCTCAGAGCAGCAGCCCCTCCAGCTGCCCCAGCCCCCCGGTGAGTCATTTCCGAAGAGGGGGAAGCGACCCATAGCTACTGTTCGTGTGGCACCTGCAATGGACCAGCTACCACATGAGTGCTTTGGACACCCATTACCTGTAATAATCAGATGTGTTCTAAGAACCACCAATAATGATTTTGTTTCACTAATGATGAAACTGAAGCCCACAACAGTAAATCACTAGCCTAAAGTCATAAATAGTTCAGGGACTGGGACTGAATCCAGGGCTCTAATTCCTAAACTTAGACTATTCCTATCTACCGTCTGTGGGTCTGGAAAATTCTCCAAGCTTGTCTTTTGGGCATAGCTGCAGAGTTGGAAATTCTGGTCCCTGGGGTTCATTCTGCACAAGAGCTGGCCAGGACCCTCAGGTCATGAAGCACAGCAGCAGGGTGGCTGGGGGTCCTGGTGTCCCACCAACCCACACTGCTGGTCACCAAGCTCACCAGGAGAGCAGGAAGATAGGGTTCATTCCCTGTGGTCCCTGAGTGCCCACGGTGGGCTGTCAGATTGATAAGAGCTGGAAACTACCCACTATCTAAAAACTACTGTTTTTTTCTCCCTAATTTTTTCAAAAGTCTTCCAAGGACGGCACGTCAGGCCCAAACAACTCAGGGGAAAGCAGATCTTTTCACACTAAAGAATGATAATCATTTCTATTAAATGGTTACATGTAATCATTTGTACCCAGTGACTCTATTAAATGCAATCGTTTGTATTAAAATAAATTTTAGGAGGGGCAAGAAATAGAATTGCTAGCAAGAAGCCAGGTTAGAAAAAAATAATGAATAGCCTTAATTTTTTTTTTAACCAGGAAATAACCTAAAAAATGAGCAGTCATTGAGAACAGAGACTCAGTCTGGTAGGGGGGTCTCTGGGGCAGGGGTGCTGTCCCCGGGGGATATATGGCCAGGTCTGCACACATTTTGGGCTGTCACACCTGAGAGGGGCAGCTACTGGCACCTGGAGGGCAGAGGCCAGGAATGCTGCCAGACATCCTACAGGGCACAGGATGGCCCCTAATGACAAAGAGTGATCTGGCCCAAAACGTCCAGAGTGAGGAAGCTGGGAAATCCCAGTCTGGAGTTCCAGGACAGTGCCCGTCATATGGCTGCAAGAACCTCAAATAAGGGGCCATAAGTGTCCCTCGATGTCCACAGTGAAGGTCGGCTGTGACCAGAGACCACTTGGGTCAGGGCCAGGGGTGCCAGTCTGAGCCCAGGCAGCCGTATTCCCTTCCAGTCTTCACGACTTTGCTGTGGTGAAACACTATGTATCCATGCCTGTCTAACCGCGACATTTTATGGGAACAGCCGAGGGGCCTGGCTGGGTGCTCATCTGCTTTCTCATCCATCAGTCTCCTATAACATAACCCTTGGGTTTACTTTGCAGTGGCTCCCAACGTTATAGAAATGAGGCTAGGACATTTAACCAGACTCTGAAGACCTGCCCTGGCAAACCCAAACACATTAAATACAGCAAAGCCACGAGTCTGATTCTTAATTTATGAGGGAAACAAGGAACTCTTTCTGACCATAGACTACTGTGGGCCAGGAAGTGTTCTAGATGCTTCTAGAGATGCTGTCTCAAAGTAGGAAGAAACTACCCAATGCGCAGATCTGATAAAGTTGAGAGGAACTGTTTCCTTGGCCTTGGGGACTAACCGACCAAAGGCTGTGCTGCTGGGAGGCTAAGAGACCACCGTCAGCGACCATGCGTGCCGGGGACAGAACACCTGGCTCCCTGTGTGGGTGTCCCGTAACCTGGGGGAGTCACTTCGCCTTCCTTTGACTGAGTTTCTAGCTCTGTGAGAAAAGGACATTAATTGTGCCCAACTCAGGGTCATTCCAAGGAAATAAGTAGCTGTTAGCAAAGTATTCAGAATGGTGCTTGGCACATGGTAAGTGTTTGCTAAACAGAAAACACACTGTTTAGGATGCCGTCGTCTGCAGAAAAAACTGAAGATGTGTACTCTGCTTGGCCCTTGGGAAGAACAACAAGAAACTCAAAGATGGTGGCTGTTTAAAAAAAGCACAGCAGCCCCTCCCACAACTTCCTGTGGACCTCGCGCTGGGGGACTGGTAGGTACCTTATATACTATTTCCTGACTGCAGGGACAGCCCTGCCTCCGAATCCTTGTCTGCAGATAAGGGGCCCTGGCAGAAGGAGGCAGAGGACCGGCTCCGGTGCCACCGCTGGAGCGCAGCAGAGCTGGGATTGGAATTCCTATCTGTCTGAGCATAAAGGCAGCCCCGCTGAGGCACCAGGGACCCACGGCTCCCAGACTCACCCACTGACAAGATCTCCTGGCACTTGGCACACTGGTCCTTCATCCGCAGGCATCCTGTGGAGTTGTGACGGATCTCCTTGCACACGGTGCGGTTATCGTTGCCTTCTGGAGACACGGGGGAAGAGGGGGTCAGGCGGAGGGACCATACGAGCAATACAGTGACAGCTGATCTCCCCGATCTCCCTGACCCCTTCGCACTGGCCCTTGGAGGTGGCTCTGTGGGCAGAGCAGGTTGGACTGGCCCCAGACCCAGGCCTCTCCGGAGGGGTGCTATGCGGTGTTCCTGGGGTTCCCGCAGCTGGGTGTGGCCTCCCCTCCCACCATCTCCCTCCACGAGGAGCCCTGTCCTGCCTCTACACCCCCTATTTGCACCTGTCTGTGGCATCACGACCCATTGTGCTCTGCATTTTACCTGACTCACTTCTCTCCCCCTAAGCCAGTCAACAAGTCCCTTGAAGGCAGGAATGGGGTCCTCCTTACAGCCTCCTTGTAACCCAGGGCTCTCCCATTATGGATATGCAGTGGATGCTGGTTCAGTTCAACACCCTCCTGTGTTTCCAGTCCATCTGAGGCCAAACCCTGGTGCCAGTCAAACTAGAACATTTAGGAGGCAGTGTTGGCCAGCCAATGTCTACCGGTTCCATGAAGGAAATCACTTCTGAAGGTACTGACTGTTCTTGTTCATATTAGACTTCATCCGTTCAAGAAATATGCATTGTGTGCCTATTCCCTACCAGGCCCTAAGGTTACCACCATGAACAGCTTCCTCGAGATTATATAATTTGTCATCAATATACATATGATGTCCACAGAAAACCAGCCGAGTTCCAGGTGAAAGGGGTCTGGTTCTCTAGAGGGAGGGGCCCATGTGACGCCCACCAGCGGCTGCAAGGGGCGTGGGAAACTCCAAGTCCCTCGAGGCTAGATTTGACTGGTTCCCACCATCAGCTGCACAACCTGGGATGCGCTCCTTTAACTCTCTGCCACTGTTCTCCCCTCCCTAAACGGGGCTGATGCCACCCGCACAGGGCTGCTAGGGGGAAGTCAAGATGGCACACACCGAGTCCCACAACAGGACTTGGCATCTACTGGGTTTCTCGGCAAATCGTTAGTTCCCATCCCTCCTGAGGAGGCGAGACGCCGTCCTCACCTGCTGTGAGCTCCTCCATCGGGAACTGGAAGAGAGGTCTGTGGACGTGGACATCCATGGCCTCCTGAGCCTGGTGGATCATGTCGAAGAAGGGCTGGAACATGTCCTGGAAGCTCGGGGGCCCAAACATGGGGAGACGCATTATGTTTCGGGCGAAGCGGGACTTGGGGTTGAGGTAGAGAGGCCTCCCCGGGGACGAGCGGAAGCGTGACAAGTGGTAGGAATCCAGGGGGTCCCGGGAGAAGAATCTGTTGTGGAAAAGCTCGTCCATGATTTGGCTGGCCCGGCTGAACCTGTCCTCCATGGCGTCCAGGATGTGGGTCTGCTGCCGGTCGTTCTCCAGCAGGGAGTCAATGCGGTCGCCGTTCATCCAGAAGTAGAAAGGAGAACTCTGGTTCAGGAACTCCTCCAGCTGTGGCGGGCAGAGTGGGCACAGTGAGCGGAAGCCCCCTCCAGCCGACCTCCTGTGCCTGTCCCCTGTTGGGATGGGATGGGCCCAGCTCCTCGCTGCACTTCGGTCTCCTCAGAGTCACACGGCGTGTGAGCACTCGACCGAAGGCCCCACTGGGCTGGCTCCCTGGTCTCTGAACTGTCAGGCCCGTGCCCTGCCAGTCTACCCATCCCGACAGAGAACAGTTTAGGAAGACCCATGAGGCCGTGAGAGTCACAAGGCCCCTCTCTAGTTTGCTGTCTTCTTTGGCCACCAGTGGTCCCCACTCCTGCTTGGCCAAGGCCCAAATGATATGTCTTCAGTGAGCAGCAAAATTCATGAGCCCCAATTATCAAGGCTCATGGGGAAGGATGGGATCCATACTAATGTACTAAAAATTCTCAATTCCTTCCACCATACCATGAAGCAGTTTACATAATCCAGCAAGGAACTGCTACATACGTCTTCTAAGAGGTGGCAAATACCTGGCACAAGTGCTTTTCATGACCCCCTCACTGCTGTTTCTGCACTCGCAGCAGACATTACCAGTTGATGCTGGCGCTCTGGGCCCAAATGCAGCCAGAACTAATCAACTGCATCTGTGAAATGAAGCTGCAATATTGTGATTTATGATACTCATAAGAAATATCTATTTGGTCTTTCACCCTTTCTAACAAAGAGCTCCTAAAATCCTGTGAATTTCCTGTGATGAGAACAATAAAGGTGTCTTTACGATATTAATGAGGTGACTTCTGGAAAACACTGAAGGATGGAGTCTGGTTGCTAGGGAAACCAACCACGAATAGAGGGTTGGAACTTTTAGTCCCACACCCTGATTTCCTGGGAGGGGAGATGAGCTGGAGGTTGAATCCATCTCCAATGGCCAATGATTTCATCAATCATGCTTTGTTAATGAAGCCTCCATAAACCCCCCCAAAACAGGGTTTGGAGAGTTTGTGGGGTTGGTGAGCATGGGGAAACTTGGGGAGAGAGGTGCACCTGGAGAGTGTGGGAGCTACCTGCTCTTCCTTGTACTTTGCACTATGTGTCTCTTCCATCTGGCTGTTCCTTTTATAACATACACAAGCAAACTGTTTCTCTAAGTTTGGTGAGCTGCTTTAGCCAATTAATTGAAAAGGGGGTTGTTGGAACTGCTGACCTATAGCCTAACAGAACACAGGTGACAACCTGGGCTTTTGATGAGTGTCTGAAGGGGGTGTGGGGCAGTCTTGTGGGACTGGGCCCTTCACCTGTGGGATCTGACGCTATCTCCAGAGAGGTAGTGTCAGAATTGCATTGAAGTGCAGGACATCCAGCTGGTGTCCAAGAACTCCCACATGTTGGAACTGGGTGCAGAATAGCAGAAGCACATTTCATCTGGGTCTCCTCGCTCCCACTCAGAGCCTAGGCTGCCCTCAAGCAGCATTTCTGCTTCTTACCTGGTGGCCAACCATCCCCGAGCCACTTCTGCAGACGCGTGCATAGAACTTCATGCAGGTCTGTTTCAGGCAGGGCTTGCACTCCTCCCAGAGGGCCATCATGGTGTCATTGCACACCTCCTGGGATGCCTTCAGCTTCATTTCAGTATCCTTCGTGTTGGTCAGGGCGTCCTACAGCAGGACACAAGGCCGGGTTAGCCCCAGAGAAGTCACAGGTTCTACCCTTCCCCAGCACGCACAGCGCACCGGGCCCCCCGCTGCCCAGGCGGACCTTCCCACGTCTGGCCACACAGTGTGCTAGTGTCCACCCTCACTCTGGCTCATTTGTTCCCTCTGCTGCCCACGCGGAATTCCCTGCCCACTTAGCTCTCAACATCCTTTCATCTTCCAGACCCAACTGTTCCTTAGTCCCCAACCCCTGAGCCCACGCGGACACCTCCTTCTCTCACACGCCTCAGGAGTTGGCTCTTGTCTGGACCTCACTTCCTATGCTCAGCTGCTGGTGCTCAGAGGTTGTCTCCCAAAGCTGCTTCTGCAGCTCCCTAAATCTCACGTTGCTATTGGAACATGGTCCCTGGCACATACCAGGAACAGGCAAGCTTTCAAAATCAAAGTCACCACAACCACCCAAGCTTTCCGACATGCCCATGTCGTCTGAACCAGTAATTCTGTAAGAATCTACACCAAGGAATTCCTGCACCAAAGGACAAATCCTTACGCCTGAAGATATCCGTTCCCCTCTGCGTGTACGGCAATAACCACGACAACAACAACAAAACCCTAGAATTAATTCAGATGCTCAAAACTAGGGGACCAGTCGAGCAGATGTGGCACATACAAAGGGTTACAAAAGATGTTTTTAATAAGTTTCACTATTATAGTGAGCATTTTTTATGTTAAAAATTCATGATTTTTAAAAAAACAGAGAAAAAAGGTCATAAGAAATAGATCTCACATTAGCAGCAAATTGTCCTTAAGTTGTAAGGATGATGGAAAACCTTCCACCTCCACTTTTGTATATTAAAATCTTGATGCGTGGGTATACTTCTCTAAAGAGAAGAATGCAGTGGACCACGCAGACACCGTGAAGATCCGACCAGGAGGAATGCAGGTCAGGCGACCTCCATCCGGCGCTCCGTGCCCTGCTCTGTGCCGGGGAAGGGCTGCCCATGGAGCCCACGTACCGGCGCCTCACCCCCTTCCTTTCAGGTTCTCGGAGGCCTCAGCTAAGGAGTAAATGGAGCCTTTTTCCAACCTTGATGAGCTTTGTGGTAAAATTTGGACTGTCAAATACCAAGCTCCAACCTCCACCACACACACGTGAGGACGAGAGCTATCTGCGGGTTCTCACAGCATGGGGAGCACTAACACCAATGCCAAGGGTGGACAGAAAGTCTCAGAGACAGTTAGCGCTACACCCAGGCCAGCATTTCCTTCAGTGGCTTCCGTGAAACTGCGCTATGAGCTATAAGGAAAAGCAGAAATGGTTCCCTGGCCATTTTGATTCGGAAAACACTGGGTTAAACGAGGTTACCCAGGTGTCTTTCCTGCAGGACTTCTCAGGGCCTGTAATGCGCTCGGACTGTGCATCGTGGGTCCTGGAGGAGGCAGGCGGCCCGGCCTTACCATCTCCTTCATTGGTGGGGGGGGGGCAAAATGGGAGCATGTTTTGAGGATACCCTTAAAGTGAGTATTCACTTTTTAAAATAAATTGTTCATGGAATTACAGTGTTTTCGATTTTTTGAATTATTAAGCACAGCCCGGAGCCACCATGCTCTCTCTTGGACTTAGATGTCTCTTTATGAAGTTGCCAGACCTCTAGAAAGACATGGGGCAGTGTGTGCTCGCCCTAAACCCAAAGCCGTCACCCCTACTAGATGAGCTCCTGAAAGTAGGGCACCACCCCCCTCCCACCCAGGGGCAGACCCTATCTGAAGCCTACTTTGGAACTTGCCCAAAGCCACGGTTTTGAAAAATCTATTGAAGTCAACCTGGGTATCAGGCCCTAGGCCAGGCTCATAACAGAAGCAAGTCCAAGATCTCACCCTTTGAAGCTTTCAAAAGCAAATAAACTCTCCCTATTTCTTAACTGTAGCCCCAGGGTCAGGTGACACAGCCCTGGAAAGACAGAGGGTCAACGTGGCAACCCAGCAGAACACCGCAGGAGGAGCCAGGACCGCTCCCTTGCTGCCCTGCAGCAGGGAGGTCGAAGCAGGCCCACGGCTGCCGCTCCCCTCACCTCTTTCTTCCTCTTGGCTTCCTCCAGGCTGATGAGCAGAGATTTGCGCTCATCGTTCGTGTGTTCTATTAGGCTCTTTATCTGCTTCACGCCCTTGAAGGCATTTTTAATTTCCTTGTTAATGTACTTGGTGCCCTCAGTGGACATCTCTGCAAGAGAAGGGCAGGGAGGTAGAACATGGTGAGAGGAAGGGATGGCACTGGCTGCATAACCCTGGAACCAGTGGGGATGGTCAGAAAGGCAGTGGTCCAGGGGCCGTGGAGGCTGGGAACCCCCTGGCAGGCAGCCTCCAGGCCCCAGCGATGCCCTGACACAGGTTCCCGTTACAAGGCTCATTGTGGACCCAGAGTCCGAGAATCGACTGCACCAGCTGCTCAGAAAGGCAAACCCCAGAGGAGGGACAGCGGCACTACGCCCCTGCTGGCTGGATGCCAGGCCTGCCCAGCCCCAGAAGAAAATTTTCAGGGGGAAAAACCATCCTGGGAGAGTCAGCACTTGAGCATCAAAATAGGAAGTGTTATTCTTGTGGATACAAGTCTTTCTGGAATTCAGTGTAACCAAACATCTGAACTTCTTTGCTTCAATTCACAGTGATGGGGACACAAAGATGAAGCAATAGCACGGCTCCCCAAGAACACTGTGACCAGGACACAACACCATGTGACAAGTGCAGCCAGTGCTTCTCAGGGCCCAGCATGGAGCCACATACCTCATGTGCACTTTCCTTAACACTTCGGCACCCCCATCGTCCCCACTGCGCAAATGGGGATGAAGCACAGAGAGGTCAAGACACTCGCCCAGGGTTACACAGCAGGGCGGTGGCAGGGCCTGACTCGTACCAGGTCTGATCTCAAAGTGGGGTTTTTAACTCCCACTTAGAGGATGGGTCAGCTAGTGGGGTAAGAGTGACTTGGAGGGAGGATGGGTTTTAGGCCAGGCCTGGCAGAAGAGGGGACCACCAGCTGGGCTCTGAAGGATGCCGAGCCTCATCCTGAATGGTATTTCTCCAGTCCCCTTGAGCAGAGGAGACAGAGCATGGTTTTCTGGGTGGGAAGGTGGGGATGCATATTCTAAATGGGAACCTATGGAAACTCAAAGAGGGGAGCTCCACAAAGGCTCCACTGGTCCAGGCTTCACACACCTTCGTGGGGGAGGTGTGGGCATCGGGCTGCGGGGACTGGAAAAGGAAGCAATGGGTGAGACACAGCAGCCAGCAAGGGCTTTGATATCCCCGGAAATGCCTGGCAGCCACGCTGGCCACAGAGAGCCTCGGCCAGGTGGCCAGGGAGCAGAGGCTCAGAGAGGGGCACGGCGGAACCAACACGACTTCACGCACAGGTTCACGTGGCCTCTAGTCCTTGGGGCCTGACAGTGTGGGCAGAGGGACACTCCCGTCTACTTACCCTGGAGCTCTCTGTCTGAGACCGCCTTGTCGCCTAGCACCTGCCCATCCTCCCAGGTCATCAGCAGCCCCACCACCAGCAGTAGCGTCTTCATCTTGTGTCCTGTGATTCTGGAGTCCTCGCACGCTTCTGTTTGTAGAGAGCAGGATGCTGTCATGGTAACGGCTGGATAGCCTGCTGGTTCCCGGCCCAGCCCACCCGCCTGCAGCAGCTGCCCAGGAGCCCTGCGGAGCCCTCGCTATTAGCTACCCCCTTTCCACTGGCATCACTGCCTTTTTATCCCCATGGAAGTTGGGAGAAAATATCAGACTTGACAGTAGACACTTTCAGAAGGAAGTGGAGGCAGTGGCTACAGGGAAGGAGCACAGGACAGCAGCCTAATGCAAAAGAAACAAGAGTTCTGGAGTCAGAGCACTGGGCTCAGGTCCAAGCCTTCCTCCCCCCTCACTCCCACAGCAGCTCGATGTGCCTGAGCAAGGTGCACGCACTTTCTGCCTCCAGAAAGGGGTCCGCCTGATGACACCTGCTCATATCAGACAAACCCTGGAGACACCTCTCTTGGATCACTCACCTGGCCCTCTCCTGCCCCTCTGTCAGGGGGGACTGCACCCCAGAGCTCGCCCCCACCCCACATGCATCACTGACCCTGCCCACAGCTGCACCTTGGATCAGTCATGGCACTTCTCCCCGAGTGGGCCCCTCAGCACCACCGGAAACTGGTTCCGAGGGTCTCAGCACAGCAGGCAACCCTCAGGGCTGGCACAGGAAAATAAACCCTTTGCCACCCCTCCTGTGGGACTTGCACCAGGCTGCGTGGATTAGGGGTATACGCGGAGAGTAGAGCCGGAGGAAAAGATGTTGGTCTTCAGGAAGCCAAGAGGGAGGGCAAAGTCAAAAGGTTAACACTAGGAGCAAGGGGCACTTGGGCTCCAGGACCTCCCTAGAAGCCATCCCTCCAGGAGGACAAGGGCCTGCCAGGTCCCTTTCGCATGGCCGACTCCCTCCAAATCCACAGCAGGGTGCCCTGCCAAGGTGTTCCTGCCACCACTCTGGGCTGCCTGCCCTGAGCCTGGGGACAGCCTGGTCTTACACAATAGACCCTTTCCCAGAAGCCAGAGTTGTTACATAAAACAGAAACCCCTCCCGCTGTAGCCCACCCCTCCCCCACCCCAACTGCGCATCTGAAGTCACCCATTTCCCATGACAGAACAGGGAGGGGGTGCCCCCTTCCTGAAGTCGTGCACATCCGAAAACTGCTCTCAGCTCGGCAGGCCCATCTGGATGCTTGATAGAACCTTAATGAGCAAAGCTCTCCATGAAAGTAATCAGTAAGGCAGCCAAGTTGTGGTTCCCAGACCAACTGCACAGAGCAGATTAGCAGCTTGGAAGAAAGAGCAGATCATCGCCTTCCCAAAGACAGGGTGGGCAGCTGAGCCAAGGCACTATTTCAGGCCCATCAGAAGGTCCCGGTCTAGAAAGCTCTGCCCCGGCTGCTCACTGAGGCCTGGAAAGCCTCAAAAACGAACAGAGCCTTTGCTATGCCAGAGAGAAAGCCAGCAAAATATACCATCCTGGATGAGGTCCCTGGTAGTACTGGCCTCTGAGATATTCAGAAGACAGAGCATTTGGCCCCGAGGAAAGGGGAGAGGGGCAGCTGAAGGCAAGAGCACTAGATGAGGAGCCTGGAAACCCAGCAGCCAGCACAGGGTCTCTCACCAAGAGCCTGGGGTTCATGGGGAGCCATTGACCTCAGAGCCAGAAGAAAGATCAGTCTTCTGCTCAGTCCCTCCACTCCAGAGGGGTGCAGAACCCAGACACAGGGTGGGGCTCCCCAAGGATCATGGCAACTGCAGGGTGAGAACGCAGCTCTACCAATCCCCTCGACCAAAGTTTTTCCTTGATGCCAAGTCACTTAAGGCTCTGAGCCCCAGTTTCTTTGTCTGTAAAATAGATGTGACATAGACCTCGGAGGTGTGAGTGTGTTCTGTAAATGTAGGGTCGTGTGACTTCTGACTACTTCACAATTTGATGCAGGACCAAGCGTGGGCATTGGCAGTGTCCCTCAGGGAAGTGGGAGCAGGTGGCAGGTGTGGGGAGGGGCAGAGGAACAGAAGCAGGCACACAGAGGCCACCTGTGGTCCCTCCCTGACCATGTGGCTCTGTCTTAGTGAACTGACCCGCTACTGTGAAGCACCTATGAATCACTGGGTGGAGGGGGTGGGTGGGGGAGGGAATGGGTTTCGTTAAAATGCCGATTCTGATCCAGAACCTGCTTTCCTATGCAGCTTGCAGGTGACATTGACACCGCCAGTCCCGGGGCGGTGCTAGCGCAGCAGCTGCCCACTGCCTGCTCTCGCTTTGCAAGGATCTGCCTCCCCTCTCAGCTGCTGGCCTGGGTGCTGCCCTGGTTAGAGCAGCCACACCGAGGCCCTCCCCTTCCCACCGTCGCTGGGCAGCCTTTTCCCCTGGGAGGACTTCAGCTGTGCAGAGGGAGCCTGGGGAGGACCCGGGAACCTACACAAGCTGTCATACAGCTTATAAACTGCAGGGTTTAAGGCTCCTTCCCTGCTTCCTCCCCAGATGTAGAAAACCAAACCATGAAGAAAACAATTCACCTGTAACTCATAGCATCTAGAGGCAAATATTACCACTGTCGTGTATTTCCTTCCATTTCCTGTGCATTTGTATACAATCAGATTCCTTATACCCACTATATCGACCATTCTCTAAAAGCACATTTATAATAATATAGTCCATTTTCTGATATACGCTATTTTGCTATCCCACAAGGCTAGACATTTAAATCGTAAGTTCCCACTATTATAATGAACATTGTCATGAGCATCCTTTTAAGATTCCTTCCTCTTTATAATCAGCTTCTTTTTTTTTTTTTATTAGGTCTAGAAATTCTGGAAGGTCCAGAGGCTCTGGTTCTAATCTCGTTTCTGACACCTACTTGCTGTTTATATTTGGAGATGTCCTCTCCAGGCCTCAGAGATCATCTGTGAACTGAGACGGGGGAAGCAGACAGCCTGACGCCTGATGGGGGTGGTGTGACTTCCCTCTGATGTGCCCCGGTGCAACAGGAAGCAGAAAGAGTAGGATTAAATGGTTGCAACATATATTTAAAACATCTGTAAACACACTATCCAGGGAACTAGAAAATTCTGAGGCAAACAAGATGACTCACGCAAGCAAGCTGACAACCACCACTAGGGAGATGGTACCCTGACAAGAAAGATGCTGCAGAAGGGCCCTGCGTGCTGGAGAACTCTGCCACTCATTAGCCTGGGCCTCTGGCAATAGACGTCAGTTTTCCACGTCTCGGTTTCCCCAGTCTTTGCAGAAAGAGGATCGTTTCACCTGTCCTATTTACCCACAGAATTGTGGTTGCAGCTGATGAGCAGAGTCCCAGCCTGAGCACCGCACCGCCCCCAGCGATCTGGCCCTCTGCTCCACTGCCTGGTAATCGGGCTACCTGCCTTCCCAGGCTCCCCCACTCCATCCTAGCGCGCTTCTGACGGCCCTACGACTACTAGCCTACTAGCGATCGTCCTCTCTCGCCTGCCTGCCACCCGCCATCTCATCGGTCCTGGCGAGGATCTGCCCTGGGGCAGGAAAGGTGGGGACCTCTCACCGGTCAGTGGTGCCTGTGGGCTCCTCCTGGCGACGCGGCGTGGCGAGCGTGCGGCGCCCGTATTTATAGCTCTCTGCCTCGTATACACCCCCTTTAGGGCTGGCTGCAAACCTGCATGACTCACGCCCAAAGAATGCTGGGGAATAGACCCGGAGCTTTCTGGAAGCTGGCGCGGGAGGGGGTGCGAGGATCCGGTGCAGCACCGGGCGGGGGGCACGGGGAGGCGCAGCTGCACCGCGAAAGGCCGTGCTATCACCCGGGAAGACAGGCCCTGGGGTGCGCCGGGCACCGCTTCCCCGGGGCTCACAGATGGGGGACGGCGACCCGGGAGGGGCGAGCCTGAGTTCCTCAGGGTTCACGGGGTCCGCTGCGCTCCTGGCCCGTCTCAGTCCAAATAAAGCTTCACAGTTCCGCAGCCCTATTGAACACACGCCACTCCTGTTTCATTTAAGTAGAAAAATAATGAGAGTGAGATGGGGAGGGAGGGTGTTGCGCTGGAGAAGAAAACATGAAGTGACTTCCCAAGTCATCCCAGTGACCGAGAGGAGACAGAAATATGTTTATAAGGATGATCATAGCATTTATTTGTGGAACCAGGCTTTCCGGGCTCCTGGATTCTGGACCTTAAGTGTTGTCCCCACTCACTGGGGCCCAGTCAAGCAGGGTGGGCTCCGCGGGCGCGGACTCTGCAGCCCCGCGCCTGGTGTGGCACTGGTGTTGCAGTCTTGAAACTGAACCGTTCGTGAGTCAGGGCTCCCCATTCCCATCGCGCCCCAAACCTGGAACAGGAGGCCCCCCGCCCTGTAGCACGCAAGGGCTCACTTGGCCCCAAGTTCCTTCTGCTTCCGGGAGGAAGCTTTTTCTGGATTCCTTTTGTCCGGGAGCTTGGATGTGATCTCGGGGTGGGAGCCATTACAGCGGCACCCCCTGGCAAGGAGGGGACCAACCCAGAAGCCCCTCAGGTCTATCTGCTTTGCAGGGAAGAAGCAGAGCCACCCACTGCAGGCCACCAGGATGCTGGAGTACCGGGAGAAAGGACAAGAGGCTGGAAGATTGTTGTCTCACGGGGCTGGGGCCAATGGGGGCGCTGGGCAGGTGTGGGCAGCCTAGTTGGGGTGGGGGGGAGGCTTTGAAAAAAAAAACCACATGAGATGAAAGAGTTGAGAGGAACTATGGGCCCGGGGTTTTTTCCTGTTCACTAGTTTCGAGGTACAGCATGAGGCTCAGGCCCTGGTTGCCCGAAGTTCAGAGGCAACTGGGACCCTGTCCTCTTCTGGAGGGAGTCTGGGGAAAGCTTCTAGGCTTGCGAAGGAAGCACCCGGAGCTGAGTGCCTGGGATTCTGACCACAGTCTCGGGCTGCACGGAGGAACTGGGTAACCTTGGGGCAGTCGCTTTGTCCTCTGGGTTTCTTCCAGACAGTAAGGAATCTGTTTTGCATCATCTCTAAGGTCCTCCCTTCACCCTAACTTGAGACAATGCCAAGTGTAAGAAAATCCTCAGCCCGGAAAACAACAAAAATCTAGGGAAAATTTGGAACAGTATTTCTCCCCAGAGGCTTTAAAAAAAAAAAAAGTTTAATTATCAATAACAGCTACATTTGTTACGGACACTGCCTCCTCTCGCCTCCTCCTTACCATGTGAATGCTGGAGGAAAAGCAGAAGAATTGTTTCTGAGCACGCTCCTGTAACTCTTCTGTTCTATGGCTCCCCCAGCATTTGGCACGGGATGCATACATCTGTGATAATTATATTTAAAAAAATCGAACTTTGGAGGACAGGCAAGATCTGCCTTAGTCAGCTGAAGTAGGGGGAGGGAGGAGGGGAAGCGGGGACTAGGAGAAAGTAACCTGATTCCCAGCCGAGGCTGTGGTCCCCTGGGCACCATGACTTGATTACTCCAGGGGAGAAGTGTGGATTTTGAAAGCACCATAAATGTATCGCTGGATTATGACTATTTTAAGTAAGTCACAGAGGTCATTGGGTCAGCCCTCACACAATACTTGATTCCTAACCTCCCCACCTTCATTGCTGGCCCTTTGGCCTTCTGGGCCTTGCCCCTTTGAAGCCTTGGGCTCAGCCCTGGCCTGCCCGAACCAGAGAGGACTGACCGCAGCACAGGGCAGGACCACCAGCCCTCACCCACTCCAGATTAGCTCTCGTGAGCTGCTGAGTCACTTGGCTAATTCATTAGAATCTGTCTTTTTGGCAATGCTGCTTTCAAATCACTCTCCTCCGTGTGCAGTCAGGCAACAAGTTTGGGGTTCTTAGCTTGATCTCTTTTCTTTGAGGGGGTTGGGGGAGGATGGGGGAGTGGTTCTCAATCGGGAAGAAGGGAGGGGAAAGTAAGGAGCTTTATGCTGATATGTCTCTCTACGCTTGGCCTTGTTAGTGTCCCCATCCCCAACAATGTCAGGCTCAGTGCCACCAGCGTGACAGCTTAACCATCACCATATAATTGGAACAAGTAGAAGTGGCCGAGAGCAGCACTTGGTGGCCTGTCATTAAGAATCTCTCCCTAGGCTCTAATTATTCAGTGGGTGTATTCAGTCAATTACAGGGTCATGGCCAAAAAGCATGGATAATAAAAGCATATACAGGAAAATCAGCCCACAGCTGGTGCAGAGGAGTCCCAAGTGCTTTTTGGGGGGATGCTAAAGTCCACAAACTGTCACTTCATTCGTGTGTTTCCTTCTCTTCCCACCCGGGGTCTGCCTGGGAAAACGGGTGAGGCTAGGTCCCCCTGCGCTGCTTAGCATGGGCCTGTAGGAGACAAGTATCACCGAACGGCCTTCACTGTTAATCACGCTCTTGACCGGTCAGCTCTAACCTTTGTTCCAATTCATAGATTAATGGGCATTATTTTTAATTGGCCCCCAGATCTGCCTGAGGTTAAATCTACTTTTTTTTTTCACAACCATTGGGAATGCAACTACTAATTATTTTGGATCAGTGGTTCTCAGGGGAACTATTCAGTGGAATTACCTGAGAAGAGCTTTAAAAATGACCAGTGCCTGAGTCCCACCTCCAGAGGTTGTGACGGAAGCCAGATAGTGCATCAGGATTTTTTCATCTCTCCAAGCAAGTTGTTTTGATGGTTTTTTTCCCCAAGTATTTTTAATATGCAGCCAGAGTTGAGGACCACTGCTTTCCAGCTGACACGTTGCTGGTTTACAGTTTGCCCATTTGATCTTACTGCATCTCTGTGTTCTCGTTAAAAGTATGGAGTATTCTTCTCATTTTATACAAGAGAAAATTGGGGGTCAAAGGACTCTCAGTTAGCAGGTTTTTGCTTATACTGAGCTGAAATCAGCCTCCGTATACCTTCTTCTCTTTCCTCTGTCGTATTTCTATGGTATTGTATGTTACGTTGTTCCCTCTTTACAGCACAGCCCTTCAAACATCGAAAAGCAAATAATTCCCTCTCGGATGTATATCTTCTTATGGGTCCTCTGCCCTCCTCTCATAGAGCGAGGTTGGCAGATTCCCCACTGTGCTCATGCCTGATCCCAGGGTTCTCCCTTTTTCACTGTCCCTCTTGTGTGGCTTTAGGAGCAAATACCAGCTTGGGCCCCCCAGGTGAGAAGGTGGTGGGACTCTGCGTGTGATTTGATATGAAGCCTCCATACCCTCAAGGCACTGTCTGCCTAATTTTACACGGTGCTTCCCGATCGGGTCTACACCGCCCCTGGGGCAGGCGGTGGTGCACTGAGTCCACGAAGACGCACAGCAGCTGGCTGCAGTTCCACACGAGGATTTAGGGAGAGAAGTTAATATTTAATGAGAAATCAATCTTCCTTCTCTCTTCCTTTCATCTGCCTTTTTTCAAATCCTCACTAAATCTCATGCTTCTAATGGGTGTTTATACATACATTTATATTTAGAATGTGGGTATATAATATGTATATGCATAATATATATTACATATATAAACCTATAAGAGATTCTGCCTTTTTCTTTTCTCTTTAAAAATAAACACAAAATCATATATATATTGCTTTGCAATTTGTTCTTTTCCACTAAATAAAATGTTATGGACATCCCGCTAGGTCAATCCGTAGATCTAGCCTATGCTTTTTAGTCATTACATATTTTATTCATTCATTCTCCTGTTTCAGCTTCCCCTGTGGTATGGTGGTGCCTTTACTTATAAGGTAGAGTCTCAAGTTGAGATTGGTGGATATTGTTGTCCTTTTGAATTTGTGCCAATCTAGTGGGTAAAGTATTTTGCTCCCTTCTTAATCTCTTCATCTGATTACTGTTTTCAACTATTCATCTTTAAATAAAGGTTCCCCTTGTTGTGTATTGATTTTTTTAAATCCTCGCCGAAGACATGCTTACTGGTTTTAGAGAGAGGGGAAGGAAGGGTGAGGAACACGGATGTGAGAGAAACATCTCTTGATCGCCTTTCCGAAACTCAGGCGTGTTCCCTGCCTGACCAGGAATCAAACGCATGATCTTTCAGTTTCCCGGACTGGGCGATGTTCTGACCAATTGAGACACACCTGCTGGGACTTGTTGTGTGTTGATTTGACAGGATTTCAAATCCACTGACCGTATTTTGCCATGTATAATGTGCATCCACATTTTTGGCCCAAACCTTTGGAAAAAAAATCTTTCACTTTAATGTTTTAATTCAATTTTTATTTATTTGCATTTAGATATTTATTATTTTGTGTTATAAAGGAATTTGAACATTTATTTTTGAACATATTATGGTACAAGAAATTTTATGTGACAAAACAAAAAATAATTACAAAACACTAGAACAGATACAAGGTATTTCAGGCACTACCCATGTATAGTGTGCATCCTTATTTTTCCCTCAAAAATTTGGGGAAAATAGTGCACATTATACACGGCAAAATACGGTATTTGTGATGCAGGTGCAGTTGCTTTGATCTATTTGTTTGTGACTTAAGTAAAGCAGTTTACAAGGAGGCTGTGTCTGGATGTTGTCATGACGGTCAGTTGTCACCAAGAAGCATTCAGTAGCTCAGCTGAGGAGGGGCACAGATGGGGGCTTATTGATAAAACACATGGAAAAGTAGCAATATCAAGGGGACATTTAGACTTTAAGTACCAAGAGTTTGTGAGGCCTCCCTGAGGGCATGCAGTCTGGGCAAGGCTAATGCTTGCTGATCTAAACAGCTCTCTAAAGACATTTGGGGCACTAACTGCTGCCTGGACAAGGGCCACCTTTACCAGCAGTGGTGGAAACCGTCCAGTGGACCCATGAAAGAGATCAGCTTGCCTGTCAACACTGCAGCCCTCGTTGCCTAGCAGGTGCTCTAGCAACAAGGGACTTTTGCTTTGGTGCTGGCAGCTGAATGCCAGCTCTCCATCGGCTAAGCCATCTCTCCCAAGTACCAAGTCATATAAAGACATACCGCAACTAAATTTGGAATTCATTCCTTCATCTCCCCGTGCCTGGAACAATACTGTGATTAACCCACTAGTGCTTTGGAATACGTTATTTTTTTATTGGCTTATTAAGAGATATTTTCCTGTATGCTTTTGGCTTGTGTAATTACTGTAATTCCTGCAGTGAAGTGGTGTTAAGCTGTCAAAGACGGTCTCAGTCTCCGAGCATAATTTTGTCTCCTTGAAACACCTCTTTCGTGATTTGCTGACTCATACTGTCTGCTTGTTTTACTGAGTTATTCATCCTTGTTTTCTATCAGTTTATGGAAACACTTTAAATAAATAAAGTAATCCTATAGGTGTTGAAAATATTTTTTACCAAGCTAGCATGTATCTTTTACCTTTGGACTATGGAGGCTTTACAATTTTTTATGTAGCGAGATTTGTTCAGTTTTCCCTTTATAGTTTCTAGGCCTCCTGTCTTGTTAAAGAGTGTCTTCCTCCCACTGAAATGTGAACAGTGACTCTCCGAGTTTCCTCTTGTTTTCTACTGTGTTAATTTTGTATTCGGATAATCCCAATGGACCATGTGTGTGCGTGCCTGTGTGAGTTTGTGAAGGCAGAGGGTAAAGCAAGGATCTAACTGTATTTCTTCCAGATACTGAGCCAAGTGTGTCGACGTGATTTATCAAATAAACCACCCTATTCAGGTGGAGCTGAAGTGCCAGTTTGTCATCTGGGAAGTTTCCCAGATGAACTTGGATCTGATTGAGGACTTTCCAGTTTATCCCTCTGAGTTATATCTTTATTCCTGTGTAACGTGTTATTTTCATTACATAGCTTTAATATTGTTTAAATATTTAAACAATATTTAATTTTGAGGATGTAATTGCCCTCACTTATGTCTTGCAAGTTTTCTTGGCTAGTCATGGACATTAATTCTTCCATATAGAAGTTAAATTAATTTTATCCAATTAAAAAATGGTATTGTAGTTATAGTTGCACTAAATGCACATATTAGTTTTGGAAGAATATACCAAAACTAAGTTACTTCTATTGTTACTTCTATGTTACTTCTATTTAGAAATATGTCTAGAAATAATTTAAGCTACTATTTTTATTTTTAAATGAATTTTTCTTTTATTGAAGTAAGATATGCATATAATTTTACACTATCAAGTGGTACTTAAAAATAAAGCATTACAACTTACTAAAAATAAATAGTACAAAGAAGTCCCAATGTAGCAGACCTCAACCACAAAGCCCACTATTCCACCACCCTGCCACCTCCCCTGCCCCCAATCCAGTAAAACTATTAGTTTCATATTAAAATAATTGTTTCTTTATGGTATGGCATGCAATTGTTATATATTTTTTAAAATAAAAAGAAAGACTTCAGATGTTTGCCACTTCTGTCATTATGGAGGTGGGAAATGAGAGAAATCCTGACCGAGCACATCATCCCGAAAAACCGTAGATTATTGTTCAAATGTTTCTCCTCTTTCATTCAGCTCTGTGCTCCTGTTCTCCAAGTTGTGGCCTAACAGGTGTTTAATGACTTCCTGTTGGATTACCTGTACCAATTTTTCAATGAGTGTAATTTAAGATCCCATTTTTTTAGTAATCTCACCTCATTTTGTGTTTATATCGAAACCGGAATGTCCATGAGGCTGGGGAACATGCCCTGAGCACCACGAGGACTTGCTCAGTCAAGGATGGAGAGCTGTGAGTGGCCCCCAGTACCAGCTGGATCTTTCTCTCTGGATTGCTAAGCTTCATCCTTGCAACTGGTGATGAATCTAAATGCAGGGTTTAACTTTATTTCTCTGGAAGGTTATCTTATAAATGCACTGTATACACCTGTCCACATTGTTCTGAATTTTGTTTTCCCAGTTTTGAATGAGAAAGAAAACCTTGCAAAGAAATAAGTGTGACTTTGGGGTCTCCATCCAGAGTATGGATAGAAATGTCCGGTAGGGCTCTTCTGATCAATGTTAAAGCCCAACCTCTTGAAAGCCCGCTATAAAGAAGCTCACATGTACCAAATCCTTTGGAGAATATCTTCCTCAAAAGCATTCATGCCCCCTTCCCTCTGGGCTTTTTATTTCTATGTGTGTAGTTCCTGGCCACCTGGATACAGGGATTTTCTGGCCCTATTTGCCATCCTGAAATGGGAAAGGGATTCCTGAGGGGACCCCTTTGCATTGTCCAGGGGACAGTTTGGCTAAAATAGTCTCTGCTT
Source organism: Tonatia bakeri (assembly GCA_004024845.1). NCBI lineage: Eukaryota > Metazoa > Chordata > Mammalia > Chiroptera > Phyllostomidae > Tonatia > Tonatia bakeri. The sequence continues at coordinate 31,385 of PVIA01008099.1, forward strand.
CCTACGGATCATCAAGGATCCTTCTTTTTCATCTACATCCAGCCCCAAATGAAGTCAGCCACTTTCTTCCTAAATATGTGACTTATTTGGATGGACTATCTGAGTGGTTTGTCTTTGCTAAGACATCGTTATAGTCATCAGGAAGTGTTGTGATTACACTGCTTCTCTCAGAACTTCGCCTGTACAGAGTTCATCAAATAACGTTTTAATTTGACAGTATGAAGCCCCTGAAGGATTTCTCAGGCTAGAAGTCGTATTATATAGCACCACCCACTGGTAAAGAGTGGTATTGCAAGACGCTGCTTGGCCGTTGACGCGCTGGCTCTCCATGACCCACAATTTTGCTTTCGTCATTTCAGTTACCCGTGGTCGACCACAGTCTAACATGTTAAAGGAAAAATGTCAGAAATAAACAGTTCATATGTTTTAAACTGCACTCGTTCCGAGCAGTGCAATAAAATCTCACGCTGTCCCGCTCCATCCTGCCTGGGTGCTGCCACCCTTCTGTCAGGTGTGCCCGCGCTGTACACGGGGCACCCTTAGATAGTGAGAGAGTCCATGTGTGCATACTGTTTGTTACACTGCATTTTTATAACTGTTCTATTTTATTGGTTACTGTGGCTAATCTGTCACTGGGCCTAATTCATAAATTAAACTTTATCACAGATACATACGTATAGAAAGTCCATGGCATACATAGGTTCAGTACAATCCATGCTTTTGGAGGTCCACTGACGGGTCTTGGAATGTAACCCCCATGGACAAGGGTGAGCTACTGTACGAATAAATTCCAATACTGGCAAATGTAATGCGAGGTAAGAATCTGTAGACCTGGGAGAAATTTCAGGTGAATTTCTGGGAGGAAGCAATAACAGATGGGAAACTTAAGCATTGTGAAGATATAACATAGTTTGGAGATTGGGCCAAAAAAAGCCAACTTAGTATCGTTCCGGACAAACGTCTCCGATAGAGAGCGTCGATGAATTCTCTCCCAGGGACTGCTCTTGCTTACTTTAGCCAGGGAATTCTGTTACTTATTTTAAATGGAAGCCAGTAGGAAAACGGGATTTGGATTTTCCCTTGGAGCCAACTTTTCTGGAAACTGCCACAAAACACCCTAGACGGACAATCTGTGTCCTTTGAAAAGTAGTTCCCTCCTGGGCAGCGTTGATAGCAGAGCACAGCTGCCTTCCAAACATACGTTGGATCGGTCATTCGGGGGCAACACTGGCGTCAACAAGACAGTAACGCGGCACGGACTTTGGATCTGCGGCACTGGAGAGCTTATTGAGGAGAAAGGGCAAAAACCCGGCAAAGGTCTGGGGTGGAGAAGTTAAGGAGTGGTGGGGCTTGCCAGCACCCACGTGTCCCCTTTCCTTCTGGCGATGCAGCTGAGGGGTGTATCCCAGCCCTCCGCCTTCGGCTGGGGCCATGTGACTGAGTTCTGGCCCATAGAATGGGGTCCATAGTCATTACATGCCTCTTCTAGACCTGTCCCATGGTCATCTCCAGCCCGCAAAGCTCCAGTCTCCTTCCTCTTCTATGACTTGGAGGCTACTTATTAAAGAAGGCGGCACCACACGGGGGAAGAGCCCTGGATCCCCAAGTCAACATTTTTTAAAGATTTTATTTACTTACTTTTAGAGAGAAGGGAAAGAAGGGAGAAAGAGGCAGAGAAATATCAATGTGTGGTTGTTTCTTGCACACCCCCAACTGGGGACCTGGCCCGCAACCCAGGCATGTGCCCTGACCTGGGATCGAACTGGTGACCCTTTAGTTCACAGGTTGGCACTCAACCCACTGAGCCACACCAGCCAGGGTGTGAGTCAACATTTTTAAGAGAAACAACCAACCTGCAATGGATTATGATTTGAATGAGAAATAAATTATTATTGTACCATCCTGAGAATCCTGCACTCATTTATTAAAGCTAGTGTGACTTACTCTAACTACTATAGAAATATTCTTGAAATGGGATGCCACTGGAATGAAAACATAAGTATGTGGCATGAGCTTAGCGGTCCAGTAGCAGGGTATGAGAAACCCAAACATCTTTATTTGTCGTTAGTGCATTGTCTGAGGGGCCTCAGTATCCCCACAGGCCGGCAGCTCCTGCATCCTTCGTCCTTCCCGTTCCCGGACTGTTTGTTGTGGTGCTCTGGTCCACACGCCTCCACCTCCGTCTGAGACGGGAGTCGCTTCCCCACCTGCGGAATGGACAGCACCGCATCACAGGGAGCACCTGGAGGCCTTGGACTGGAGCTCACACCATTCTCTCTTCCGCTTTGCAGCAACTTCAACACTACACATTGAAGATGGCGGCGATACAAGATGGAAGATCCCTGGGTCTCTGAATCACCATCTGATTGTCTCGTGAATGAGAAATAGACCTTTGTTGTGTTAAGAGAGTGGGGTGTGAGGGTTGTTGCCACACCAGTGAAGTTACTTTCACTAATCGATATAAGGCTAGGCAATGCCTGTATTTACAAAATATACCAAATAGTCATTTGAGAAGAAATCAAAGAAGTTTAGGAGAAATAGAAGCGTATGGAATCTGATAAACCAGGGAAGAGAAGTTCAAGGAGTCACCAGTGGTATTTGTGATGGTTGATTCTCTGTGACAACTTGGCTAGGCCATAGCACCTGGATATTTGGTCAAATGTTATTTTAGATGCTTTTAGATGGGAAGGTCCTTTTTACGTGAGATTCACATTGAAATCGGCAGACTTTGAATAGAGCAGATTACCCACCATCGTGTGGTGGGCCTTGTCCGAGCAGTCAAAGACAGGAGAAAAAGGCTGCCCTCCCTGGAGAAAGAGGGAGTTCCCCAGCAGCCTGGCTTCGCCGTTAGCTGCAACACCAACTCCTTGCTGGGTATCCGGCCTGCTGGTTACTGCTCCTGTGTCTCTGGAGAAACCTGACTGATGCAGTGTTAAATCTACAAAGTGGTTGAAGAGATACAGATGTTGAAAAGGCCGGCGTACTTGGCAAGGAGGAGGAAGCGAGCAGTTTCACCGAGCACGAGCACGAGCACGAGCACGAGCACGGAGGGCTGAAGCTACATCCTGAGAAGGGAAACGTAGGTAACGTCCTGGTGCTGGAGAGCAGCGTGGGTGGGGAAGGAAGCTTCAGAGGCATAGGTGGGGGCACTAAGCTCTAGGAGAAAGGAAGGTGGGTTTTTTGTTTGTTTGTTTATTTGCCTGAACTTGAAAACAGAGAGGAAGTCTGTGCTGCTTTCTGGGAGGTTTTATTCTGAGCTAATTACAGCATGGCTCAAGAACCAAGAACGGAGGTGGGACTTTCTCCCTTCATTAACACCTGGAAGGTTCCACCATTAGTGATTCTGTTTTTCCCACTAAATGACCTCTGCTCTTTAGCTATTTCCTTTGACTTTCAACAATAGCCTGGCTTATGTGCCTCAGTCAGTGGCCCCCCTCCATCCCACCCCAGCTCAAGTTAAAATCTGTGTTAAGCCATTGCCCCAACCCCATCGCACCCAGCCCCACCCTGACTGCTGCCATCTGGGCCTCTGCACTGGGGGCCCAGCTGAGCCACATCCTAGTAGTCCCACAATGTGGTCTCCGGGAGCAGTGGGTCCCGTCGACCCTGAGTTCATCCCTCTGGTTGTTGGTAGGAATTGCTGCTGAAAGCTGACATCCAAAGGCTGGTGTAGTACCCAGGAAACCCTGTCTCCTCCCTTCTGGACCTGCGATCTGTGGTCTTCCACCACGCTCCTCTTTCTGCCTTCTTCCCTCTCTTAGCTATTCTGGTGCTTTGGCCTCTGGTGTCTGCCAACTTGACTCCAGCCCCTTCTGGCCAATCCACAGGTCTGGGTTTCCTCTCCCCGGAGTCCTTTGGAACTGGAGTTCATCCTCTGAACGTCTTCAGGGCTGGGGACCAGCTCTGCTCATCCAGGGCTCACCTACGACCAGGCACCGATATCTTTCATCACTTTGCTGATTCACCTGCGTTATCGTAGCAACACCACAGGCACATAAATTCTCCACTTGCAAAGGGGCAACATCCTCTCCATGTGCAAGTAAGAAATGGCCAAACCTGTAGAGGATTGTTATGCATTTATTTGAGCCAACCTGATGGTGATGATCAGTAAGTAAGAGCTCCAGTGCCCTGGAGAATGACAGTTGGCTGTTCCTTTTATACATTTGGATGGAAGGAAGGAAGGTAGGTTACAGGAAGGTAGGAAAAAGCGAGGCAGGAATCGGATTACAAGAGAGTAATCGGATAACAAGACCACGTGCCTTCTTGAGGGTGGCTGTGCTTCTGAGGGGTCTGAAGAAGAGGCGGTTCAGAAGGGTGTTAAGCTAGATGCACAGAACAATGGGCAGGGCCTGCTTCAGGCAGAGATACGACTTTTTCTAGGAAGCTACAGGCTCGAGGCACGACTGCCCACCACGCCCCGCTCAGTGAGGAATGTATGATCAGGTCCATGTGCGAGACGACTTCTGGTTCGACGTATCCAGTGCTCCTTTTTTGTCCTCACCCCTGAGCCCTGGTCTCCGAAACTGGCACCGTGGTTCCTGGCCTCACTCTCAAGGTTGTCTTGAAGTTCTCTTGAGAACCGAACCTCATTTTGAGAGCTGACACTCACTGCAAAGTGGAGGAGATTAGAGATAGCTGGACACCCTTTCTGAGTGGGGGGGGAGAAAGCTTCTCTGCCCCTTTGGCCCCTGGCACTTTATACTTCAAGGGCCAGATGGGGGTGGGCCGGGAGGCGTGGGGTGTGGCCTAGGGACTGCCAGCAGCGAGCTGCAGGGACCAGGCGGGCTGTGGGCTGTCCGCACTCTGAGGTTCCCTCTCTCGCTGAACTGCCCCGTGCAGGGCTCACGCACCGCAGCATGTCACTTGTCTCCTCGTGGGCTTTCCTAACGGAAAATGTGCTGTGTGACCCGTTCTGCGCACTCCTGGGGCTCGGGGCAGGATTCGGTGTGTGGTAGGTGCTAGGTGCTCAGTAGACTAAGTAATTGTTCCACCAGTGAAGAGTGACACGAGAGGATCTCAGAGGAGTGCCTGTGACAAGAGGCGCAACTTGCTGGAGGTTCCCTCAGATATCACTGCTCACACCAGGGGCCTCTCCAGGCACAAAACCGCAGAATGCGGGAGCACTGGGGCCCAATTCTCTCGGAAAGAAAACCAGAGTTTGTGGACATGAAGTGACTGGCCAGCCACTCAACTAGGGTGGCTGAGCTGGAATGACCAACGATCCCGTCTGCCCAGGACTGAGGGGCTTCTAGGAATGCGAGACTTGCAGCGCTGACACGGGGACAGTCCCCGGCAAACCGGGACGGGGAGCGCTGGGGCTGGAACCCCAGGTCCTTCTTGCTCCCGGCCCCGCTACCCCTTAGAGGGGTGAGACAATGTCCAGGTCGAACCATTTGCAGCCCCACCCCCACCCCCACCCCCGCCGCCAGGCGGCCCCCACAGGCAAACGACTGCTCTGGAAGCGCCTTCCCTGTGCGCTCCCCCAGCACAGCCGGGCAGGGAGGTCAGCTGGCTGCAGCGAGGTCCTCCGAGGCGTGGGCGCGGGCACAGGGACCCACGGCGGCACAAAGAGGCCTGGCCGCGGCAGTTTTGAAAATACCAAGAAGTTGATCTGGGCCAGGGCCCAAGAAGTGACGAAGAGGGAGGGAGCGAGGGCGGGGGCGCGGGGATCGGGCGGCCGCAGAGCTCGCCGGCCTCCAGCGGGGAGCGAGCGGGCGGGCGGCGGGATGGGCGGCGGGCCCGGCGCCCCCAGGCTGCGACCCCACGAACCCTCCCCTATGCGCGCCGCCTCTGCGCCCCGGTGCTGCTGCAGAACTCCGACTCCCAGCCCGGCTTCGGCGGGTGGCGCGTAGAGCAGTGATCTGGTGCCCCTGGAGGAGCTGCCGGCTTCACCCCAGTCACCCCGCCGTTGAACCGCTAGGAGCGAGGCCCTCCGGAGGCCCCAGCGCAAGGGACCATGAAAGGTAAGCCTTCGGCACTCGAGTTCCCAGACGAGACCCGCGGGGACCACCACACCCAGGCGGGGCTGAGGACAAGAGGACTCCCCTGGACAGGGCATCAGGGGTCTTCTCCCTGCCGGACTGGCCCCCTTTTGGAAGGCATTAAGAGCCCTGAAGGTCAGGGAGAAGGGGAGAGCAGGAGGAACGTGGAGAAAGCTTGTACAGTCCTGTCCTGATCATGACTCTAGCTCTAAAAATCTGCTTTACATCCCAGAGAGGTTTTCGATCCCTTTAACCAGCCTGTGCAGAAAGATGTCACCAGCTCAGCCCTCCAGCTGAGTAAATCCCCACCCCGAGGATCCGCCTCAGCTCCGGCAGCCCCCACCTAGCTTTCTGCCCAGTGCCAGGCCAAGGGTTTTCCTCCAGAAAGTCAACCCCTTCTTCAGCAGAGCCCTGCGGTGTCTGAGTCGCTCAGTCCAGGCTCTGCCCTTCCCAGCCTCAGAACCCTGGCTGCCCTGCCCTGCCCTGCCCTCTGACCTCCCGGGAACAAAGCGCTTGGAAAAGACCAGTGGTCCAGACCTGAGTCATCCCCAGGGCAGTGGGTCATCGGATGGTGGCCATTGCAGCCAGTTCTTGGGGGTGGAAACAAGAATCAGACGGTCCCAGGTGCTCCTACCTGGGCTGGGCTTTCGTGAGGCCTGGGAAGCGCATGCTTGATCTTCACGCTCGTTTTCAGGCTAAGAGAGAGGCAGGCTATGCATGGGGCGAGGAACTGTCGGTGTTTTCGCATGCCGTCTCCCGTGCTTTTCGTTACTCCTTCCTTAGCACCCAGGGCAGACGCCTGTGCTCCTAGCAGCGAGAACCTCACTGCCTCTCCGACTTAGTGAATGTTGAAACTGAACAGGACTTGCAAGGCCATCTGCAGGGCTTGGGACTATGCTCTCAGGGGATGCTGAAGAAGCGGCTCAGTTGCATCCTTTACAAATAAAGGTCTGAGGGTTTCTCTGACTGAAAACAGCCTCCATAGGTGAGGAAACTGAGGCCCGGACAGGCAGGACCAGCTTCACGGCCATGCAGCCTGTGCATTCCCACGGGGCCCTGCGTTTGTGAGGCTGGGGCCCTCACACTAGGTTAATGCTCTGCTGTCGCTGTCTTGGAATTCTGAATAATTTTTTTAAACAAGGGACCCCCACACTTTCATTTTGCACTGGGCTCTGCAAATTATGTTGCTGGTCCTATGGGCAGGAGAAGGGATTTGCTTAAGATTCATAGCCAGTCAGGGGGAGTAGAGCCCGGGGCTCCTGACTTCCAGGCCAGAGTGCTTCCTTCCCTGCGGCCCCTGGTCTCCTGGCGGCCTTACCATGTCTTGGGCTGTCTAGGATAGGGCAAGCAAGTTATAATCAACCTCAGGGAGTTTGAGTGGCAGCAGGGAGGAGCCTCCCCAGAAAGTTTCTGCTCTCAGCTACCACGCCTATGGAGCCATACCCTGTGCAGTGAGCTGGCTGGGGCAGGTCATTACCCAGAAGCCTCTGGGAAGGTCTTAGACCACATCTCACCACAGGCCTGGAGCCCATGCTGCTCTCAGCCTTAATGATGCCGCTGAGATGCTGCACAATCGCAGAGTGGCTTGGCTCCTCCAACCGTCCAGACAAGCACGCGAGGGAAAACACAGTGCGGAATAGACAGGCAGGTCCACAGTCCTCCAAAATGGGGGAGACACCCAGCTCCCAGGGAAGATGGGGTCAGAAACACATGACCCCTTTTCTGAAACTTAGAGAGGCAATTCCACCCCTCCGAGTGCAGGAGAAAAGAGTCGGCGTGACAGTATTTAGAGGAGGTCCCTGAGGAGGGCCCAGTGAAGTGTGTCATCATGTGGTCAGGCTTCAGGGTGCCCCTGGCTTGCTGACTGGGAGGCTCAGAAAGGCGTTGCGGCCTGCCCCACTCATGTCCTTTTCCTGCTCTCCACCAGCAGCCTCAGCGCCATGTGGGGCCAGTTCCTGCCCACTGGGGCCTTCAGGGCAGCGGTCATGCACTTTTCCTCCAGTCCCTGGGGAAACTTTCCCATGTTCTCCCATAACAAACCGGGACCTGCACTGCGGGGCTAGGGGGCTGCGGGGCTGCAGGGGAAATGAGGGGTGAGGCCCAGCACACCTCCCTGCAGGGTCTTCCATAGTCGTCCCCAGGAGCCAGGAATTGCCGCCACCTCGGCCCGAGATGGAAAAGGCAGGGCAGACAGCAAATATTTGGCCTTTGGGATCGGTGGAGTATGAAAAATCAGGACTTTCACCCACATGGAAAAAGGAAAGTGCCCGGCGGAGCAGGGCGGCCCCTTCCAGAGCAGCCCTTCCTGGAGGGGAGGCTGGACTCTCCGAGGGCCCACCGCTCCGAGAGTTACATCTGTTGACAAAGGCTCACCGTGCCCGCTCAGAGCAAAACATGGTGATGTTATGTTTTGTGGGGGAGAGGGGTTTTGGCAGGGATGGTACTTACACAAGAAAACACGTTCTCTGAGGAGCACTGCCACCAGTGGCCAGGCGCCAGGGCCGACTCTGCCAGCTGAGCTGTTTCCACCCTGAGGCCCCTCCTGCCCGCCCGCCAGCCAGGCCTCCCAGGCAACCGCATCTTTTGATGCAAGCTGGCACCTGGCCCCAGGTGTAGCCCCATTCACACCTGAGGGCCACACAGCTGCCTCCAGCCCCCTGGTGATGAGCCCACCTCAGCTTCCCAATGGCTTGTCTGAGCCATTAAGAGGCACCTGTGGGATTGTTTCCACAGCTCTGATGAGAGGGTCCTGCCATGGGAGCCCTCCCAGCTCTGGGAGCCCCACCCCCACCCCAGAAGCAGCTGGGCAGCATTCGCAGTGTTTCGCTCTCTGGGTCTCTGTCTCCTGGGTGTCCCTGGGGCCATCCTGCTTTGATGCACTGGCAGCGGAAGTGACTTGGTGGAAAACTGTTTAGAAGCAGGCCTGCTGCATGGGCCACTCTATGCCCCTGGGAGACTTGTCCTCAGCTGCCACGGAGGACAGGGCAGAGACACACCCCACCATTCTCCAAGCAGGGGAGGAATAGCCCCTCCCTCCAATCAGAGAGCAGTGAGCAATGTCCACTGCCTGTGGGCAAAGGGCAGACAGGGGCAGGAGGGGGCTGCGGAGCACAGCAGTGTGGTTCCAGGAAGACCCACCTCCCATAGCTCAGTGAGGGGGGATCGTATCCACTCATGAGCAGGCAGACTGGGTCCCCTTTGGAAGCCTGAGCTCCATCCCCAGGCCCCAGGGTGCTGGAAGGAGCCTGAGACTAGAAGAAAAGCAGCAGATGTGGCAAAGGTGCAAAGACCTGTTAAATGGCCCGTGTCAGGGGAGTGGAGAGGGGCTTAGATGTTGGGGACCAGCTCCAAACTCTTCTCTCACATACACACCGGTCACCTCGCCATCCAGCTGGGGTACCTCTAATAACGGAAGATTCACATCCCACAGCTAATTTCAGAGAGAGGCGAAAGAATTCCACTTCTCAGTCGATGTTCGTGGATAGCGTGGCAGTTTTCATTAGGGACAGGCAGCTGGCTGGGGGCTGGAATCGGCGAGTACAGCAGCATGACACGCGGCGCCAGTCACATGTACACTGCCCATGCGCATCGCGTTGAATGTAGCAAGTGTCTGTGTGTGTGAGCACCAAAGCCCAAGCTCGGCCCAGCCCTGTCCCAGACCAGCTTCATAACTACGTAACTATGAGGAAGCCATTGGTCCTGCCTGAGCCTCAGTCTCCTCGTCTGCAAGTGGGTGGATGACCTTTGCGGTTCTTTCCAGCGTTAACATTCTACTCTCTTGTTCCTCCTTCGGTTGGTGCACACACACACACACACACACACACACACACACACACACACAAATTCCCCCCCCCAGAACAGAACTGTGATGCCCACAGGGAAGTATGAGAATGTGAGTTCATGAACACGGGGTCCCTGTCTGCCCCTTTCCTGACTCACTCCTGCCCAGTGCCTGGCACGGGGGGGGGTGCCCACTACATTCTCTTGGTGGGTACACCTGAGTCCCCCACCCACCGGAATCCTTAAAGGCAGGTGTCACACCATGGTATCCCCGCACCTAACGTAGGTTTTCAGTAAAGATTCATGCTTCTGTCTAACAAGCATTTATTGAGCAACTGCTAAATGCCAGGGCTTGTACGTCCATGTGTCTAATGTCCGAGAAAGGTGCACAGAAGAGCGCAGACACTGCTCTTTCTCTCAAGGAGCTTACCCTTTGCTAGGACACTTATGGTGTGTGCCCAAATTGTTCAAACGAGACTAAAAGCGGTGTCATGAGAGAAGCCCCAGGAGGCAGTGCGGGGCGGCGTTGGCTCCTTCCCCTTCTCTCCCCTGCTGCTTCTCTTCCGGTTGCGTCTGTGGTCTCAGCTGGGAGCTCCTTGCTCCTTCCCGGACACCTGTTCTTTGGACAGTCCTGCCCAGGGTCGCGGATGTGTCCCGGGGACAGGCTGATGAGGCCTCTCTGAGCTCCCGACGCATCTTTCCACCAGAGGCCTGAACGTCTGCTGGCGCAGACCTGCAGACACCACCTGCAAGGCCCAGAGCAGACGCCTGTATATCCGCCTGACCCCAGACTAGAATGTTGGTTATTCTGGGGTGTTGCCCCACGCTTTCCCGTCAGCAAACAGGTATTGAATACCTGCTGTAGGGAGGAGGCATGCAAATTTGAAGGCAAACAGGGATGGTTCCTGCCTACAGGCAGAGACCCTTAGGAGAACCAGACAATCCAGGGAGAAGACGCAAAAGAACAAGTGGGGTGTCCCTGGCAGGTCCGATAGGAATCTCCCGAGATAAGAGAGTGCTTCAAGTTGGGGCAGTTCAGGAAGACTTTAGGGAGGGGTTGAGGGTGGGCGAGATTTGGATGGGGTCACTCAAGGGACAGCCAGAAGAGGCAGGTAACCATGCTGGGGAAAGCTGGGCATCATGTCATTGGGCAGATGTTTTGGGGTGACGGGTAGAGTTTGGTCTGGAGTTGAGAACCGGCTGAGAGATACAGGGAGTCACCAGACCAGGAGGCCTCGAGTGCCATGCTAAGGACTTCCAAATGTGTGCTGTTGACACTGGGGAGGATGTGGAAGGGTTTGTCAGGAGATAGCTTGGTCGCTGCTTCTCCCTGGAGACGCTGGGGGATCTCCTTTTGGAGAATGTGAGGGAGAAAATGAACTTGTGAGGAAGCCAAAAGGAGTGGCCAGAGCTCGTGCAGAGCAGTGTGACAGTGCTGTCATGGAAAGCGGGAGGGGAACGCTCTGAGAGAGAAGTCAACAACGTCAGTGAAGCTGGCCATGGGTCAGCAGAGCCAGCGCAGGCTCACTGGGTCTGGAGGGAGCCAGGCTGCCCGGGCGAGAGGCGCTTGGGTAGCGCTGAAGCAGAGGTGCGGGGAGGCCTTGGGTCCGACAAGTTCCAGAAGAAGGGAACCGAGTTATTGAAGTAAGGAGCAGGGCCGGGCATAAGGGTCTTTCTAGGTGCTCATTGGAAGGCAGGGGAATGAGAAGAGAGGAGGATCGGGGGACACGGGGACAGAGAAGGCAGGAGTGGGTGACTTTGCCGTGGAAAGAGGAGAGGCTGTCTCCAGGGGTCCCCAGGGAAGAATATGGACATAGACTGTTTGCATTACTAGTTGCATTTAATCTTTTTTTTAAATCCTCATCTGAGAACATCTTTTTTTTTTTCATTGCTTTTTAGAGAGAGAGGAAAGGAGAGAGAAAAATATCAATGTGAATGAGAAGCATCGATTAGTTGCCTCTGGTACATGCCTGGACCAGGAATAAACCCGCAACCTAGTTATGTGCCCTGATCTGGAACTGAACCCACAACTTTTTGGTTATATGAGGATGCTCCAACCAATGGAGCCACACCAGCTGGGGCCCATTTAATCGTTTTATGATATATGCTCATTATGGAAACTTTTTTAAAAATCAGAAAAGAAAAAAATAATAGCCCTCACGTGGACTCTTAGCCCTCAGAGATAATCAACAAGATCTGGATGAGCTTTCTCCCAGAAATATTTCCTCATGTATCTGCACACAGATTTTTTACGTACGTAAGATTACACTATCACATGTGTTTTAAAATTCAACGATAGAACACAGATATCTTTCCTGGGCAATACATACAGAACTGCATTACTTTGTCAATGGTTGCATAATGTCCCATGGTACAACTTCACAATGATTTATTTAACCAACCCCTTATGGATGGGCATTTGAGCTGTTTACACTTTCCCTCGGGTCTATCATAGCCTCCAGTGACGGTCTGCACACCTCCACCTCAGCCTAGGGAATTCGTGTTCCCTGCGGGGGAAAGATCGTTAGAAGGGGGGTCGCTGCATCCAAAGGCAGGCTCACGTGAAGTGTGGAAATGAGCACCACTCTGCTCCCGGTGCACAAGAGGGCCCGTTTCCACACGCCTGTGCCTACACTGGGTTTGCGGTGAGATGGCCAGAGGAGTTAGGGGACGGTGAAGACCTTAACCTTAATGGTTCTGGTCTTCAGAGAGGGAGGAGGTGATCGCATCTTTGGAGAACAGGAGGGATATTGAGGAAGGACCCGGACGGCAGGACTTGCGTGGGGCCAGCCCCATACCACTCACTGACGGACACGCTTTCGCCCAGCCGGGTTGTCCCAGCTCGGAGCCGAGAGAACTGGCTGAGGAAGGTAGGGCACAAGCGCAGGAGAGGAAGCTCAAGGCTCCAGGGGGTGGAAGCGGATCCTGGGGTCTCCGAGGATAGCCCGGGCAGAGAGCAGAGTGTAAAGGCTTAGTGCAGCAGGGTTGGGAAAACAGCAGGAGCTGAGACCGTGCTGGTGGACTGCAGTAGGTGGTCAGGCTGAGCTACGGCCACCAGGGAGATGAGCCCTACCGATTCCAGGTCATGGGGCCCTGAGGTCCGGAGGGCCCATGGGCTTTAAACATAATGATGCTGCCGTGACAGTTGATGGCGGGAAACAGGATGAAGGAATCACCCAGTCCAGGTGAGGACTGGCCCAGCACAGGGTTCCCTGAAGCAGGTGTGCCTTTGAGTACCGTTTCCGTGGGGTTTTATAGGTCACTTTTTAAAAAATTATTTTATTGTTGTTCAAGTACAGTTGTCTGAATTTACCCCCCCCACACTGCCCCCCCCCCCCACCATAGGTCACTTTTTTCTGAGAGTGGCAGCAAATTCTTTGGTTAAATAAGTTTGAGAAATATCAAATTACATGCAGATTGCAATAGACTTATTTTTTTTTGAAGGACGAAAAATGTTTTAGTGTATTACTATGAGTTTCTAAGATGGTGAAAGTATGAAGCATTTCCAGACTAACTTGATCAAAGAACTTTTTTTCAAAGAATATTTTGTAACTAGCATTCTATAGGTCATATTTATTTGTTTGTTTGTTTGTTTATTGAGAAGGGGGAAGGGAGGAAGTGGAAGGGGAGAGAAACATTGATGTGCTATTGACTCTCACATGCCCAGCTGGGGATCTGGCTGCAACCCAGGCATGTGCCCTGAACCGGGAATCGAACTGGTGACCTTTTGGTTCCCAGGCCAGCACTCAGTCCATTGAGCCACACCAGCCAGGGTGTGTAGGACATATTTTAGAAAATGGATGTGTTGAAAGTTGGAAATTGGTCCTGAAAGTGACAGGCAGGGGGAAAGGGGGGCCAATGACAGCAGCAGTTCCAGGAGGGCAGAAGAAGAGTCCGGTAAAAATGACCGTTACTACCATTGATCAGGTGTTCACTCTGTGCCAGGAACTTCTCATATGTCACCTCATTGAATTTTCCCAGCAGCTCTGAAAAGTAGATGGTATTCCCACTATGTTTGCACATGAAACTCGGAGACGGGAAGGAACCTTCCCGTGCAGGAGACAGCATGGGCCTCAAGCAGGGTTTGAAGGCCAAGAGGTGCCGATAGACATTGAGAACCCTCTACCCCTGTCTTCCCCCCCAGATTTGTGGGGTTCAGGGGAGGAGCTGCTCTCTGCACAGCAGAGACCAGTGCGTATGTGGTAGGGGAGGGTTGGAGTCTGTTGTATTGAGTGAATACCCTGGGTTCTCTTCTCAGCTACAGGCCATACCACCCCTTGAAGGGGTATTTGGAAATGGGGGGGCCACTTGAAGTTATCACAAGGACCAGGCATCGCTCCTCAGAGTCGGTGGGCCAGGACGCCCCGTGTGCGAGGAGTGTGGGGAAATCCTGTCCGGTGAGGCCTTGTGCTGCCCAAACCCCACGAGGGCCCCAGGGAGAGAAACACTCAGGGCAAGGAAGGGGACGAAGGTCCTGTAGGATAAAGAGGGCTTGGGATAAAGGGGGAATTTGCCCATGAGCTCTGTGGTTGCCAGGAACAGAGTGGAAGGCAGTAGGCAGCCGGAGGCTGTGGCTGGCCGGGATTCAGACAGAAGTGGCAGGGGAAGGGAAATGCCCGTCCCGGAGCATCCAATGTGGATTTTAGGAACGAATGAGCAGAAAGGAGGTGAGGGCTCCAGGAAGGCGGATCACGGCAATTTGTTGAGCAGGAGAATCTGAACGGGAAGGACCAGATTCACTGGAGCTGAGACGGGCCGGTGGGCTCCTGCCTGAATATGGGCGCATCCACAGAGGAAGCCTCTGGGGAGGGGGTAATAGCAGGGGGGTTCTAATGAAAACAATTTTGCAACCTTAATTATAGCGTTCTCTAAGCTTCGACTATTGCTGTTCTGCAATTTTAAATATAGCATTGGCTCCTGAGAAGACTCTCAAATCTTTATTTTTACTGACCCAATTGGCTGTTTTGAAAAACCCACTCCGTGAACTCCGTAGTAGGAGATAATCATCAAAATATGTTCCTTGAAGTTCCCAGAGAAAGACCTTTTATTCAGTTCCTCGGATTTCTCCCCCTTGCTGACTCCGATGGAAGATTGCAGAAAGGCTAAGGAGTGAATTAACTCCACATTTTTGGTTAGCCAAAAGCAAGCCGGAGCCGGCGACCGCAGTGGAGTGAGCAGTAGGTTAACAGGTCCGGGCTCTCGCCCGCCTCCAGAAGGAGCGGGGAACCAGGCTCAACCCCACCGAGTCAGCAGTCCCGCCTCACCGAGTGCCAACAACGCACCTTCAGTCGAACGTTCCACGTGGCTCTGTGGGAGCTGAGGCTTAAAAAAGAAAGGAGTTCCTCTTGTGGCCGGCTGCCCTGGTGTTTGGGTTGGATGTTACGACCTTAGGTAGGAGAGGAACAGAGGCTCTTTCAGATCTCCAGTGGTTGCCACTGCTTCACGAGTCTGAGCTTACAACACTGGCTTGGAAGGCTATTTGATTTTTTTTTTTAAGATACTGCCTGTAATTGAGTAGAGATTGCTGGATGAAGAGTGGGACCTGGCTGTGTCTTCGGTGGGTAATTCGTGGGCCTGGCTTCTCTAGAACGGGGATCGGGATGCTCCTTTAAGACAGCTTCCATCTCTTGAGGCCGCTCGAACAGCAGAGGCAGAAGCTGGCTTAGAGAGTCCCAGGTATTTGCTATGCAGAGCAGCGTGCCGTCCCCAGCTGTCCTCACCTTTTCTCGAGACAGGGGCTTTCCCCAAGTCCAGGCATTACCCCGTCTCCAGCATCCTTCCCCAAGCTTACCCCTTCCTGTCACAGTAGCCTTTATCTGGGATTTAACAAAATGGAAAAAAAAAAAAGGAAGAAAAGAGAGAGACAGAGGGCAACAGAGGCTGTTGGAAACTTAGCCTCTCTTCAGACACCCGTGGCCTACTGTGTGGTGACTTCCCTAATTATTCCAGCCACCTGGCCGCCCACAGAGTTTGATACTCAGGTGCTCCTCCATGTCAGCAAGTCGGAAGTCCTCGGTTTCCCACGGATAATGTGTTGTGACTCAGGGAAGGGCCGGGGCCTTATTTCGGAGGGCCATAAAAATGCCAGGGGTGTTCTAAGGTGATTAACTGGGACATTAATGGAAGCTGCCCTCCCCCCCAACACACACACGCGCGCGCGAGAGAGAAGCCTTTTCGCTTTGGGGGAGGAATGTTGTATCCCTTGTTCTAGTTCTGAGAAGGGGAGAGGCAGACCCTGAATTTGGCTGCACCCTCCCCGCAGTTCATTCATTCTCAGTTCAAGCATCAGGCTTGTGTGTGTTCCTTTTAAATCTCTGCGGCTTGAAGCCTTTGCCTCCTCAGCACATCAGCACTCCCCGACACACCCCCGCCGTGGGGAACTCTAGGGATAAGCCCTATTTAAACTGCATTTGAAGTCATTAATCTTATTTTTGAACAAAGGTGTACCCTTCATTGAAACAGCAGAAGTTAACAATCACCCAGGGAGGCAAAGAGTCAGTGAAGCCATCTATTTTTAGCGTGCGCTTTGTGGTCGGCCCTGTGCGGTGGGAGGGTTTCCTGACCTCAAGTGGACGACCAACTGCTGGGAGGCCGGACACGCACACGGAGGTCAGGCCTGGTGGGAGGACCCGGCCCGGCGCCACGGCCCGCCCGAGTTCGGTGGATGCCGGTCTGTGTGTGTGTTTTCGCCCCGTTGCAGGTTCCCGGACATTCACTTACAAACCAGTAACTGGCGACAGGTCGCGTCGCCTCTCTGAGCCCGTGTAACATGGCAGGTGGGTTCTGTGACTTACACGTGCCCCTCCTTCTCCTCTTGACATAAGAAACATCCAAACCTGTAGAGATTTTTGTGAGTTTCTTCGAGCCAAACTGACGACAATTGCTGGAAAACAAAATCTCAGTGGGTTGAGAAAACGCTCCAGGGAATGTCAGTTTTGCAGTTTATTTTATACATTAGAGTCACAGGAGGAGACACAAGGAGGGTGAAGCCCCTCGGTGACAGGTTAGGGAGGTGGGAGAAAGCAGGGCATCCTGTGCGACTGGATAGAGAGACATGTGCTTCTTTTGCGCTGGTGGGCCCAGGTTAGTTAGAGACGGTATTTGGGGAGCAAGGTAACAATGGGGGGTTCTGTGGTCTCTGCTCTGTGCTGCCTGTGCTCCGAGGGGTCCGGTAAAGGGGGCTTACTCTGACTCTCCAAGCAGATATTCTCTTAGACCACAGACGGGCTCACTCACAGTGAAGACTGGCCTCTGTCAAGGAAGCTATGGGCCTGGGACATGACCATGTGCCATGGCCTGCTTTTGGTTAGGAGTTTTCGTGTTCAGACCACCCCATGTGGGTACTCGGTCTCTGAGTTTGTAAGGCCGCCATGCAGGCCTCCTCCGAGCCTGTCGGGTTTAGTGTGTGGCCCCCTTTTTGTCCACACTCCTTACCTCTGCAAACACTTCAGAAAGCGGGACAGCCGGCACAAAGCCAGATCACCCCAGCAGGCGTGGGAAGGGGCAGGCATGGAGGTGCGGAGCGGGTCGAACATCCTTTTCCTGTCTCTGTCAAGCCTGCTTGGGCCAGGGCAAGGGGGGTGCACAGGTGCCTGTCTAATCAACCATCTCCTAATCAAATGTAGACTCTGTGTCCCCAGGCCAAGCTTTTCCCGGTTCCCTGTATTTGTTTCTCCCTCCATCCTCTGACCGGAACAGTCCTGGGGTGATGTGAACATAATGAGCCCGTGCTCGCAAAGGACTTGGTGTGTAGAAGCCTCACAAATGCTTTGGACCGTGTTCTCATTAAAATGGGCAAAGCAAAAGTGGGGAGTTGCTATAGTATTCCAGACATAGGCAAGTGAGGGGTCCCCGAGGTTCAAGGCTCAGCCCTGGAGAACCAGAAATCCGAAGGATTAGAAAGAGAAGAGAGCTCTTTGGGGATTAGGGAGGGCTGTGAGTTATGGCGCTGAGATGTCAGCAAAGGAAACAGGGCCAAATCCTTGTGAGCCTCCCTCCTAGAGAGAGCCGAGACCCACGCTGGCCGCTGTCATTTCCCTTCCCGAGGGCTGCTCCGCAGAGCACCAGAACGGGGTTGTTATTACTTCCCACTTGCTAATGATCACCAGTGTAGGGGCTCTTGGAAGGAGAGCAAGGTTATGACAAGGCTGTGTGCTTTTCAAGGGGGTGTCTGCTGAAGGTGGGTGTCAGCTGTGCTTGAGTTAAGTCTTCCCAGATTCCCTGCAAAGGTTATAAACAGTGAGGCGATGAAATGAGCGCTGGAGCCAGACCTGGGAGAGGCCTGGTCACGAGGGAGGGCAGAGAAGCACCATCAGGGTGGGGGGAGACGAGGAACTCAGCAGGAAGGCCGAGAAGGCGTTTCTGCTCCGACGAGTGGAAGGAACATCTCCCCCAGGAGGCCTGAGTTGGCAGAGAGTCCGATAGGCGGATGCAGTGTCGTTGTCGTCGTTCCAGCTGCGATCAGCTGGGGGCTCGAGGGCCTTGGGTGTGGGGCAGGCAGAGTCAGAGGCGCCCAGGAATCCTAGTAGGCCCGCCTGAGGCCCCCGTTTATGGGGAAGGCATAGTGATCCTGTGACTTCCTGGGCAAACTTACCCTCTAAACGGCTGGCAGATTGAGGAGGGGGCGGGATGGCTGCCTAGGACGCAACGCAGGTCCAAGAAGGCCGGTTTCTCAGAATACATGTGCGGGGGTGGGCAAAAGTAGGCTAACAGTTGTAATACAAATAAATGATACAATAATTAGAGTGGCACGGGGGGCCGCTGGACCGAAGACCCCAACATAAAGCCCCTGCCCCAGGCCCCACCACACTGCATCACCCTAAGATAGCCTGGGTTTCGGGGGCGCCCCACTCTTCCCTAATTGGTCAGTCTTCCCACTGACTGGTCACACCCATAGCTGCGATGGGAGATTTTGAGTCTCAGCCCAGCCAGTCTGCTCCTTGAGAAAAGGGGAGCAAGGGCAAGAGGCTAGGGGAAGGTGCGCCTGCTTCAGCCCCGGTGTGTCAGGGAGTGAAGGACACTGAGCCAGATCGAGCGACTGGCTCTTATTTCTTCTCACGTCCCAGAGGTGGCTGAGCGAGGCGCTTGTGGAGCAGGCAGCTGAACTGGCCTGTGTGTCTTCTCTAGTCTGTGGGAGGTCATGGCACCTTTTCACCCGATGTGTGGGGACATCCCAGTTCCTCGGCCACTGGGACCCTTCCCCTTGTTCCTGTTTTCTCTGCTTCCTGTTGGGTCACCTGGAGCTCAGGTGGACTGACTTGGACCCAGGGGACGGGGGCGGTGGGCACAAAGTGTGGGGACCGTTAATGAATGGGGCAGCTGGGGAGGGGTGGGTGTGGCTCGGGGTCCCAGCCTGGCATCTGACAGCACTTGGCTCCATCGCAGTGAGGTCGGCTGGTGGCGACGGAGATGCACTGTGTGTTTCAGAAGAGGAGCTGGCTGGTGACGAGGACATGCCGTCCTTCCCGTGCATGCAGGAGGGTAAGGGCTCTGCGGGCTGCCCTCCGATCTCTTCTCTGTGCTCAGAGTCCCTCCTTGCTCCCCTCCTCGGGCTGGTCACTTGCCTCTCTACGCGGCTTCAAAATCCTGGCTGTCCTTCTGCCCTCTGCTTCCTGGGGTGGGGGTACAAACACAGAGTGGCACGGGCCTGTGCTACGCAGTACAGGTGAAATCAGGGCTTCACACAAGTGCTGTCTGTCTCCAGGGATCCTTGTGAGGCCTGTCAGGGACCTCGGCCAAGCCCCACAGGGCCTGTCCTTCAGTTGGCCCAGAACTGTCCCCTGCCACTGTATCCCATGCCGGCCAAGTAGCCTGTCCTTCTGAGGCCTGCAGGATCCAGCCTGGCAGTTGGCTCATTTGAGCTGTTACTTGGAGCAGGGTTTCTTGATGGGTTTCAGCACAGATTGGAGCAGCTGTTCCCAACCTTGGCTGTTGTACATTTTAATCACCTGGGATGCCTGAGACCAGCCCTCAGGAACACTTCGGTCTGGACTGTGAACGGGGCATCGGGATTTTTAGACATTCCCAGTACTCCTAATGTGCCGCTGAAATTGAGCAAACCCTAGAGATTCCATGGCTGGGAACACTACTGCCTTCCCACTGGGCGCTGGTCCCCTGCCAGAGTAGCCAGGAATGCCTGGTTCTCCTTCCTCCGTACCAGGCGCCACCTGGGGGACTGGAGCAGTTCCTTTGGTTTCCATAAGAGTTGTCGGTTACCTACGAAGTCTGGGGACTGGTGACCAACCTTCTGGTTTGCCTGGGACTGAAGGGGTTGCCCCGGGTGTGTGACTTTTGGTCTTGGCAAACTATCCTGGTTGCTCCACACTGAGGAGTGCCCGTGACACGAGACACTCAGTGCTGAAACCAGGAACATCCCAGGCAAAGCAGGATGGGTTGGTCACACGGGGGTGAAGCGTGTACTGGCTGCTCACGTTGGGGATGGTTGTAAGGCCAGTGTGTCGGGAAAACACATTTGCCCCCAGTCCAGGCCGAATGATGACACCATGGAGTGATGGAGTGATGGGTGTTCTTGGAAGACCCTGACTCTGGCTTCTCTCATTCCCGAAAGCTCTAGGGCCTAGAGGAAAGGCGGTGAGAGGGGCAAAGAATAAGGCTCTGGAATGTGAAATGCAGTGAGATGGGCCAGAGCAGGAACATGCAACTGGCCTTCCAGCTGCAGCCTCAGCCCCTGGCCTCAGATGCTGTCCTCCTTTTGTCCCCCCGCAGGCCAGCTGGGGCCCCGCTGCAGCCGCTGCCAGAAAAACCTGTCTTTGCACACGTCGGTGCGGATTCTGTACCTCTTCCTGGCCCTGCTCTTGGTGGCCGTGGTTGTGCTGGCCTCTCTGGGTGAGTGCAGACTCTAGCAGCCTCTGGCTAGTCCAGGGCTCCTCCCACCCACGCCCTCCTGAACCTCAGGGGGTTTCTGATCAGGTCCCTAGCACCAAGGCTCCCCCACGCAGGCACACACAGATCTCTGTGGCAGGGCCAGCGCCAGGGAGCCTCAAGGCCTGGTTTAAACAGCAAAGCCCAGCTCCCAATTTCTGGTCAGTAATTGGCTGTGTGGCCAGGAGCGAGGCCCTCCCCCTCCCAGGACCTCTATCTCCCCATTGATAAAACAAGAGGCTAGGACTAGATTAGTGGTTCCCAGTTTTAGCTCCATGTTAGAATTACCTGGGAGCTTTAAAAAATATTGCTGCTTGGTCCCTGCCCTGGATAATGGAATTAATTCATATCTTTAAGCTTTCCGGATGATTCTGTTGTCTATCCAGAGTTGAGGTGGCTGGATCAGGCAGTTTCTAAGCCCCTTCCGTGGTCTTAGTGACTTTCTCAAAGTGAGGTTGGATGGCTCCGAGTCCCGTCAAGTCTGCAGGTGCCGAAGTGCAGATTCCTGGGTCTCGAGCCGAGTTTCTGGCTCAGAGTCCCACAGGCGAAGCCCAGGGATCTGGCATTTGGTGCTTCCATTACGCACTGTGGTTTATGTGAGTGGCAGCTGACACAGGTGAGGGTGTGCAGCCAGAGTCCGGGAACTTCGGCCTTCTGGATGCTACCAGTTTCTGGTAAACTGATGAACACACATTTGATGGCTTCTTACTGCAGTCATCATTTGCAGCTTCTGATTTTAAAACTCCAGACTTCTTCACTGAGGGAAGCAGTAAGTTCGTTTGCCCAAATGGACTGGACACTGGAGACACGAGTGGGACGAGAGTGGGACAGGCGAGGTGCTCGCGCCAGGTGCCAACCCTGCACACGTCCAGCCCTCAACAGGGACTGAGTGCTTGGTTCCGGCCCTGGTTGGAGGTGCAGTAAGGCCTCACCTAAAGTCATCAGTAGGTTCTCGGAAACTACGACTTTAAGAGAAACAGCATATACTGAAACCAGTTCTGCCACAGACTGATTCATATAAACAAGAATTAAGTTCCTATATTACATTTCTGGTCACAAAAATATCACCACACTTCTAAATAAAGACCCAAAACACTTACAATATTGAACACTGAAAAATGTGAGCTAGACGTACATCGAAGAAAGATGAGTAAGACCAGGTAAGATTACTTTCCAACCCCGAGATTCCAGGTCAGGGCTGTGGTGGCCAGGCCTCTCCCCGCAGCCCGGGTGCGTGGAGGGAACCCACCCGGGACGGGACGTCCTTCCGTCCCAGGTGCTCCACACACATTCACACTCAGAATGCCTAGGCTCACTCAACGGGTCACTGCTACTAATTAAACCTTGACAGGTCTGACCTATACAATGGTAATTAAAGCCCAGAGATTCAAAAAAAATTGGAATAATAGGATTTTGGAGCTGGTAAGAACCTTAGAAATCATTTATGAGTAGCTTCAGACTTCCTTTTTACAGATAATGCAGTTGAGCTCCAGACAGATTAATGACTTGCCTGAAGTCACCCAACACATGAGGCGAATCCGGACTAGAAGTTGAGCCACCCAATCTCTTGGTGGGGCTAATTCTACCCCTAACAATTGACCTTCACAGGATCTGTGGGAAATATCTGGTCCACTCTGTCCAGTCTGTGCCCTTCTCTGTCCACCCGCGTCCAGTCTGTGCCTGTCTCTCACTACGAGGCCCAGCCAGGCAGCCAGTGAGGAAAGCCAGGGGCCCTGATGCTGCCCGGATGCTGCCCAGATGCGCTCTGCCCACTGGCCAGCGCTGAGCCCGGAGCAGGGTGCGAGGCTGCCCACGCGGTGGGAATTGGCATAACTTTTCCAGGAGCGATTTGGCGACATGTACCAACGACTTCACAAACCTTAACACCCTTTGACATATTCATTCTAACTGTAGCAATTTACCCTAAGAGATAAACCGTACACACACAACCATCTTATCCAGGGATTACTTTTAGGATCTAGAATTACTCAGATTTCATTTGTAGGCTCAGAAAGGGAGATAGATGCCTTAAATGTCCCCAACATTAAAGGACTTTTATAAGTGTTGGATCAATTATATACAGTATGTTAACAGATGATAGTGATTTTACCCCTGGCTGGTGTGGCTCAGGGAATTCAGTGCTAACCGAAGGTCGTTGGTTAGATTCCCAGTCAGGGCACATGCCTGGGTTGCAGGCCAGGTCCCCAGCAGGGGGCGTGCGAGAGGCAACCGATTGTTTCCCTCACACATCAGTGTTTCCCTCTCTTTCTCCCTCCCTTCTCCTTCTTCTGAAAGTAAATAAATAAAATCTTATCTTAAAAAAAGTAATGATTTTAAAACAGTTTAAGTCTCAGTGGGAAAATGTTCATGACATGATACCAATAATGCAAAATGAAAGAAATGAGATCATCCCAATTTTCTGTTATCGTTTTCTAAAAATGTATATGTTTGTGTAGCTATAGAATGGTTGTGGAGATAAATAAGATTATAAGAACTACACAAAGTTGTTGATGGCAGTTATCAGTGGTAGGATTAAGAATATTTCTTTTTATATTTTTTCCCTAACTTTCCCTATTCTATCTTGTGGTCAGGTCCTAGTTCTGGGGAAGAGAGCATTTATATATATATAATTATAGGTTAGGCATTATAATATACACATACATATAATACAATACATATACCTGACAGATATACGTACTTAACGGGGATATATAAACAGATATATTTATCTGTCTATGTCCATAGGCAGATATAGTTACCTATATACGCATTTTTAAGGGACTTGTGACAATTGGTTTAAGAAGAATTTTCCCTCGCCAGCACTGGGGAGCCCCGTGGAAGCAGGGGAATGGTTTTGGTTGCAGAAGGACTGCTAAAAATGCCTTTCTTGGAGCCAGCACTCTGCACGTTTCTCACTTGTGTTTGCCCTACAGTTTTCAGGAAAGTAGACTCTCTCTCAGAAGACATCTCCCTGGCCCAGGCGATTTATGACAAGAAGCTTGTGTCCGTGCAGGAAAATCTCCAGGGACTTGGTAAGTGTCCAGTGTCCAGATGTGCTGATGACTGTCACTGGGGACTAACGTCACTGAGGTAGGGCGAGGGTCGCCCCTGTGCTGTGTGCCCTCCATGGCATGGGACCTGGAGCAAGGCAGCCTTCCCCAACCTAGGCGTGAGGAAGGACAGCCGTGGCTGTCTGCTCCTTGTGCTGCTGGAGAACCACCCGCTGGAGGAGGGCGGCTGCCCTGGGGCTGGAGTTCTGTGTGCTGTGCAGAGCCTGCAGAGCCTGTAGGGTGGGGAGGAAGTCCAAGGCCACTCAATCCCCCACTATCCTCAGGTACCTGCAGTTATTTTTAAGACCTTCCAAAGCTTCTTGATAAGCCAGCCCTTCTCTTGTCACTGCTTAAAGAGTCCACGATTTGTGTTACTCTTTTTCTCCTGCCCTGATGAGGGACGTTCTCATGCTGACAGCGAGTAGGGAGGAGCCATAGCAGAAGGGGTCAGAGGTGGTCTTCGGTCAGGGAAAGAGGAAGCCCTGTTCTACCACTGTCCCCAGACACACTGTGATACTTGCCAAGTCAGTTTTCTGTGCCTCATTTCTTATCGGTCACAGCAGAAAAATTCCGGCACCATTTTCTCCACAATGTTATTGTGAGAGGATCAAATCAGATAACAGATGCAAAAATATTTGGAGGCATTTTAAAATAAAATGTAAATGGGAGGTTCTTGGCAACCTCCGAAAAGTTAGGAAGATGCATTCCCAAGAATCTGGTGGCGAGATGGAGAAAATATCCTAGATCCTACATTGCAGGTCATTTGATAAAAATGATTTTATAGAGATGGCAAGGCTCTTCCAAACGATTCCATAGAAGGACTTAGGAAAGGAAGAAAAATCAGAAAGCCATTTGCCAATTCATTCTGCTCTGAAACATTGCGTTTAAAGAAGCCACCATTGTCCCATGATCCTTCAGCAACTAAAATGGTATTTCTTTCTCCCAAAGATCCAAAAGCCCCAAACAACTGCTCTTTCTGCCACGAGGCCGGGCAGCTGGGGCAAGAGATCAGAAAACTGCAGGAGGAGCTGGAGGGAATTCAGAAGATGCTTCTGGCTCAGGAGGTCCAGCTGGACCAGACCTCTCAGACCCATGAACTGCTCTCCACCACCAGCAGTCAGATCTCCCAGGAGATGGGCAATTGTTCCTTCTCCGTCCACCAGGTCAATCAGACTCTGGGGCTCTTCCTGACCCAGGTGAGGGGCTGGCAGGCCACCACAGCCAGCCTGGACCTCTCTCTGAAGGACCTCACCCAGGAGTGCTATGACGTCAAAGCAGCAGTGCACCAGATGAACTTCACCGTGGGGCAGACTTCAGAGTGGATCCACGGGATTCGCCGGAAGACAGACGAGGAAACCCTGACCCTTCAGAAGATTGTCACTGACTGGCAGAACTACACCCGGCTCTTTGGCAGCCTGCGCACCACCTCAGCCAAGACCGGAGAAGCGGTCAAGAACATCCAGGCCACCCTGGGGACCTCGTCCCAGCGCATCAGCCAGAACTCGGAGAGCATGCACGACCTGATGATGCAGGTCATGGGCCTGCAGCTGCAGCTGGACAACATCTCCACCTTCCTGGACGACCACGAGGAGAACATGCATGACCTGCAGTACCACACGCGCTACGCCCAGAACCGCACGGTGGAGAGGTTCGAGACGCTGGAGGGACGCATGGCCTCTCACGAGATCGAGATCGGCACCATCTTCACCAACATCAACGCCACCGACAGCCACGTGCACAGCATGCTCAAGTACCTGGACGACGTGCGGCTGTCCTGCACGCTCGGCTTCCACACCCACGCCGAGGAGCTGTACTACCTGAACAAGTCCGTCTCCCTCATGCTGGGCACCACGGGCCTGCTCCGGGAGCGCTTCAGCCTGCTCAGCGCCCGCCTGGACTTCAACGTCCGCAACCTGTCCATGATCGTGGAGGAGATGAAGGCCGTGGACACGCACCACGGAGAAATCCTCCGCAACGTCACCATTGTACGAGGTGAGAGCGAGGTGTGGGCTGGGCCACTGCAGAGCTCCTAGAGGGCCTGGGTCATCTTGCCAGACCCAGAAGTGCCCGATTTCAGGCAAAAATCCTAGTGGGTTAATCCAATCCTGTAGCAAATGCCTAGGCAACTGGCGGTTTTAATGTACTTGCAAACCTCTTTT
Organism: Tonatia bakeri; assembly: GCA_004024845.1. Lineage (NCBI taxonomy): Eukaryota > Metazoa > Chordata > Mammalia > Chiroptera > Phyllostomidae > Tonatia > Tonatia bakeri. Next base: position 57,236 of record PVIA01008099.1, read on the forward strand.
GTAAAGGTGCTGTGATTCCTAGCTCGGCCTGTCATACGTATCAAGATTTTCACGTACAGGTTTGTTTAACTGATCCACAGAGAGAAAAAGGCAGGCCTTGTCTTTTGGAAACTCTGTCTCCTCTTGTTTTCTCCCTTTCCGCCCTCTCGCCAGTGCTGTCATCCAGCTGCCCTTCAGATGCCCACCATTCTGGTGCTGCCTTCTCCTGTCTCACCCCCACATTAGTCAGCGTTCTCCAGAGAAGCACAACCAATGGGGGAGAGCGTAAGGAATTGGCTCGTAGGATTGTGGAGGCTGGCAAGTCCCAAATCTGCCCAGCTGATGTCCCAGTCTGTCCCCAAAGATGGGAAGCCGCTTTTGGAGCCAGGGAGGGGTGATGTGTGAGTGTGAAGACGGCCGGGTCAGGCGGGAGAGTCCTCTGTCTCGGGGGAGTGTCAGCCTTTCACTCTATGCAGACCTTCAGCTGATCGGATGAGGCCCACCCACACTGGGAAGAGCAATCTGCTTTACTCAGTATTGATTTAAGTGTTAAACTCATCCATAAATACCCCTACAGACACACCCAGAATAATGTTTGACTGAGATACCTGGCCACCCTGCGGCCCAGTCAAGTTGACACCTGAAGTTAACCATCACAGAACCACCCCTTCGGAACTTGGCACTCCGACAATCATCCTTAAATCATGCCCAGTCCCCAAATGAAGACAGTGATGAGGCCATTGTCCCACCTGATGTGTGTGACGCCGCTCTCTTGGGTACACCCCAAATCACACTAACCCCTGCTCAGGAGAGGAGGTAGAGTAATTCAGTCATGTTCACGCTTCTCCCCTTTTTAAACCACTTATTCTATTACAATTGTCTCAGTTTCTTTTCTCCTTCTGTCCCCTTCTGCCCAGCCCACCCTCTCACCCAACTCTTCACCTTAATATCTTATAACTTAAATACTATGATATAAAGTTAATGATATTTAAATACAGTGATATAAATTCAATACACTTTATAATTTATGTTATGTGATAAGAGAATAAGAGAGGGAAGAAACAAAGACATTATATGTATTACATATATTTCTATATTAATGACACAATAAGGAAGAAATGCTCTTGACAATTACAGCCCTTGTTTCTGTAATGGGTTACATGTTCACAGCTGGCGTTTATAACTAACTCCCTTCCTCCCCCGCCCGCCCCATGTTCCCTCTGTCCTCAGCAAGTGCCTCCGCTGGCCGTGATTCCAGGGTGACCCAAACCTTCATTCTCGCAGGCCCATTAGTAGTCCTGCCTGAATTGGGTGGTCGTAGTTTTCCATTGACCTTAATCGCAGGGATGGTGCTACTAAGAGATGTCCTAAGCAATCTCCTGTACCCCAGACACACTCCTCCTGTGGGGTAGCCGTCCAGCCTCCCCTTGGTAGTCAGGCCCTGTCACCCCGATCAGCCCAGCGACTCCTTTACCTGTCAGTTCTGAGGCATGAGGATCCCAGGGTGCCTGGGCGGCCGTCTCAACTTCCCATTCAACAGGATCGTTGTTGTGTCTCCTGGCAGAAACATCCCTCCCTTTGGAACCAAGGTCTCTAAGCCAGCAGAGCATAAGGTTGTAGGGATAAGAAGTGAGAATGTTGCCCGTGGGTCATTCAGAAAAGCAGTACGTGGTACCACTCTGGTTTCTGCCCCGGCCCCTGGACCTGTGAGTCTGGATGAAAGAGAAACAGCAGCACGGGTTGGACACGACTCAGCATACACAGCCCTAAAAGCGCCGGCCCCCTAACTGGCACTGTAGCTGGGTCTTCAAAAGGACGTTCCGCTGTCCACCAAACCAGCTGCCTCTGGATGATAGGAAACATGGAAATGCCAGAGAATGCCACGATCAGCAGTTGTCACACGACAGTTTCTGTGAAGTGAGTTTCTTGATCAGAAGCCACACCGTGTGCAATGCCAGGATGGTGGGTAATGCATTCTGTGAGCACATGGATGCTGCATTCGGCAGAAGCATTGCATGCAGGGAAGGCATATCCACATGCAGAGTAAGCGTCTCTTCCATTAAGAACAAAACACACCCCCTTCCAGGAGGAAAGTCATCCAACATAATCAACCTGCCACCAGGCAGCTGGCGGGTCCCCCTGGGGAATGGTGCCATGTTGGGGGCCCACTGTTGGTCCCGTCTGCTGACAGGTTGGGCTCCCCGAACGTCAGCCTTGGTGACTGGACGTCCATGTCGCCAAAACCGTGAATAACCTCCAGCCCTGCCCCCGTGGCCACTTTGTTCCTGAGCCCACTGGATGCTGGCAGGGGGCTGGGGGAAGAGGCGGGCTGGAACCCTCAGATCAGGCTGTCCGACCCTCCCGATGATTAAAATCCTCCTCTGCTGAGGCCACCCTTTGGTGAGCATTCACATCAAACACAAATCTTTGCATGTTTTTGCCCATTCAAAGAGAACTGTTCACATACTCTTCCCCAAACATCATTTCAACCAGTTTTCCAGCTGTGTTCCTTCCAAGTCCCTGACCATCCAGCCAAATCGTTGGCCACAGACTCGGAACTGATCTGCAGTAGGGCCTCACTTAATGTTGTCGATAGGTTTCTGGAAATGGCAACTTTAAACAAACTCATGTATAATGAAACCATTTTTCCCATAAGTTAATTGATATAAACAAGAGTTAAATTCCCACAGCATATTTCTGGTCACAAAAGCATCACCAAACTTCTAGATGAAGACCCATATCATTTCTAATATTTAACACTGAAATAAATGTGAGCTCTACATACATTTGAGAAACACGCATAAAATCTAGTAAGGAAATGACATCTGACCTGCTCAGTCCGGTCCAGGACTGAGGGTGGCCGGAGCCTCTCCCTGACGCTCTGGGAGTGAAGTGGGGCCCCACCCTGGACAGGACCCGCTTCCACAGCAGAACTACCCACTCCCACACCCACGTGGACTAGGACCACGTAGAGACGCCAGTCACCTACCGTGCATGCCTTCGGGGTGCAGGAGGAAACCGGAGCCCCCAGAGGAAGCCCACGCAGATGCGGGCAGAACGTGCCCACTCCACACACACAGTGGCCCTGGCCGGCACCTGACGTTTTCTCTCTCGTCAACATTATAACAAAACGATGTGAATCAAGGGCCTGTCTGACCATTTCTCCTTCCAAGCAGACAGAACAGCCAGGTTCACAAACAAAAGTCCTGCCGCCGGGAGGATATCCCTTCCCCGCTCCCTTCGGGGGTGTCCTGCAGTCCCAGAGAGGGGCTGCGGGCTGCAGCGGTCCACTCTGAGGTGACACCTGCACGTCGTGCAGAACCTGGACCGGGTCTTCCCCTCCCCTGTCTACTGATCCCAGGGCTCTCCCCATGACGCCACAGAGAGAAGGCAGTGTCACAGGAGTGGGGAACACAGGCAGTAGGGCCACTTCTTCATATGACTTGCTTCTGTGCCTTCAGGGCCCGCTCAGCCCCAGTTGCCTGCGTACATTGTATGGAGTGTGGCTCTGCATGCCCAGCTTTGGGGTCAGGTGACACCCAGGTCAGGACAGGCAGCTCAGGTCGACAGTGATGTGGCCCATGGCTAAGCACTCAGTCTCTGCCCAGGCCCAGTAGCAGGCAAGAACTGTTTCTCAAAAGAAGAGCAGTTATCTGCAGAGGGTAATGGTGCTTTGCCCCAGATCTTAAGGGCCTGCACTGCAGTTTACTTGTAGGAACCCGACAAAGGCTGCCAACAGCACCGCTGTCTGGCACGGCCACTTCAAGCACAGATGCACCTGCTGGGTTGGATGACCCAAGTGGCAGGGCAGCCTGTGGGGAGGCTGGACCCACTGCAGAGCCTGCTGTTGTCCTGGGCCCCACCCAAGGCCCGCAGCTTCCTGGGTCCCTCAGTAAATGGGCTGGAGTTTCACACCCTCATGAAGAAAACATTGCCTCCCAAACCTGAAGAGGCCCACTGGGTGTGGTGCCTGCTTTTTGATTGTAGGAGAGGCCCAATGCAACCTGTATTCCTCACCTTTGGAGGGGTCTCTCCACGGGGCCCCTAGGGATTCCACCAATGTGGCAGGACCCTGAAACCTGTCAGGTTTGCTTCCCACCCTCTGACACATAGTGTCTTACAAACAGAGCGGAACCGGAGTGAGGGGCTGTTTGCTTGCCCACTCGGCGCACTCGGCCTGGTGCCGTCAGTGTGATGGAGCGGTGCGGTGTCTCGGGGAAGAGAAGGGAGAACAAGACCCCTGTGACCTCATCATGACAGAGGCCTGCAGCGACGGTTGTCCTGCGAGGTCGGACAGTGAGGGGGCCGTGCGGGCAGAGCACACAGCTCCTGCTGGGCCTTGCGGACAGGGCTGAACGGAGCAAAAGGGCATCAGTTAAAAGTAACTGGGGTGCCAGGGGTCGTGTTGCCAGGGGTCGTGTTGCTTTGCTCAGGCCGTGAAGCCGCCCCTGGCACAGCAGCTGCAATGGGGCGCACCGCCCGGTGAAGCCCCAGAAACCCTCTGTTGTCCTCAAAGCCCCGTCACTCTCTGGCCCAGGCCAGAGAGGAGAGGTGGGTGGGTCACTGCTCCTGCGTCCTTAGGTCCTGATGGTGACACTGAGCTCTGCGGCCCTGCCCAGAACATGGTGTCACTTTCGTTCACTAGTCTCCTGGGTAGGGGCGGTTCTGCCTCCCACATGGCCTTTCCCACATAACATCCCTCCTTCCACCAGCCAGGGGACCAGTGTGGGGGTTCTGCTGGCTGCTCAGCATGTCTGTTCGAGTTATACAAGGTCCAGAACTGGGGGAGTGACCCAGGGTGATGGTGGGGACTTATGGGACCACTGTGAGATGGACTTGAGCCCACGCTCCACGGTTGCCTGATCTCCATGACCCCTGCCCTGCCTGGGGTTACAGTGATATTGGGTGTCCTGGGCTTAGTGTCAGCCCAGGGCCGGGGTCCAGCAGCCCCCCAAGGCCTGATTATTTCCTTTTCCCCAATTTGGTGACCCCGGGGACTGGCCAGAGGCCCCTTTGGGGAAGGCTGGAGGAAGAGTCGCCTTGTGAATATTTGCTGGTGTCCTGGCTCCTTCCTCAGGGGCCCCACTTCCTTTTCGCTCCAGGCTCACTGGGTCTGCAAACTGGCTCAGGCCTGAGAATGGACCGAGGGCCACAACTCTCTGTGTTTATGACTCAGACTGGACTTCATCCATGTGACCTGGAGCCGTTCTGCTCACACAGAGCAGGTGGGACTGCCGTCGGGTTCCTTTCCCTTTCAGTCCCGGGACACCCCCACCAGCGGGCTGACCCGAAGTTCTGTACACGTCACACTGCTCTGCCTGCTGCCCTAACTCTCAGTCCCTTCAGTGACCACACCCACTTTGCCTCTGGTGGCTGAGTGCTATCACCTGTCCCCACCACCCCCGGGACCCACTCACTCCACTGCACTCAGTTTCTGAATTCAGTGCCTGCTGTTCCCACTGCGAGGTCTGGCCTGCAGAGAAGAGCGATCCCGGCTCCCCCAGGACACTGGGTCCCCTCGAAAATTCATGCCCTCACAGCCCTGTCTTCCGGGTGTGGGCGACTTGGTCTCGAACGACAAACCCACTCCGACATTCCAGTCCTCCTGAGTCTTTGAGTCCCTTCCTCTCCCTACACCAACCCCACGCGGTGCAGATTTCTCACTCCCTCTCCATGGGTCTCCTGTAGGCCCCTGTGTCAGCCCACCAACCACCGAACCGTTGAGCCCTTCCCGGCTCCCCAGGAGACGTCTTCAGATGCATACCACCTTCCCTTTGCACGTGTCTGTCTCTGCATCCAAATTTCCCCTTTTTACGAAGACACCAGCCGTACGGGATGAGGGGCCACCCTAAACACTGCATTTAAACACAATTCCCTCCAAAGACCCAATTTCCAAGAAAGGTCGTATTCAGAGGTGCTGTGGGTTCATGCTTCAGCATGTGAATTTTGAGGGGATCCAATTCAACCCTGAACAAACACCATTACTTTTTCATTCTAGTCCTTCACAGCAATAATGCCAACAGTGTTTCTCCTGGAAGATGGCCCCAAAGACTCCTAATCAGAATTCCCTCTCAAGAGGAACTGGTGTGGCTGTAACCAGATCCCCTGGACCCCTCCCCCAGGAAGTGCATGTCTGTGGGAAGAATGTTCAACCTAAAACCAGAGCAGCTCTTGGCTCTGGAGAACAGGATAGGTAGCCATGCAGATCTGGTCATTCCGGAGCGTGTAGTTGACATTGGATGGGGGGGGGGGCTGCATATCTGGGCCCAGTCATCCAGTGAGCTCCAGGAGGAACGAGGGAGGCCCCATTCTCCCAGGTAGCTCCGTTCTCCCTGCAGAGCTCACACTTACACCCAGCTTCTCTTGTTCTCTGGGTCTGTTTAGTCACTTAGTATCCAACCTGCGCTGCCTTCATTTCTGCATCATTGAGCACGTCTACCGCCACTAGGAATAATTTCTTCTTTAATCTAGATCAGTGGTTTGGGGGCTTATGGGAGAGCAGATTTTGTTTGCCTATTGCCATATTTTTGTAACAAAAGCAGTTACTGAGCATTTCCTTGGCAACTGAACTCTTCCCACAGAATTCCCCTAGAATGTGGATCCGTGGGAGGTCCAGAACACAGCGTTGCAATCCAGGCGTTAGTAGATAGCTCTATTGGTTCATCTTCTAGTAATTTGCATCTTTGTGACTGTCAAGCCAAGAACAAAGGCAGTAGAGAGCTTTCCCAGGACAGACAAAGCCCGTTCACATACTTTGTTTCATTGTGGCCTCCCTGCAGCTTTGTACCGTGGACAAGGTGTTGGTGTCTTTACTTTACAGAGAGGTGACCTGAGACTGGGAAAGGGTAAGGAATGGGCTCAAGGTCACACAGTAATTTAAAATCCTGACCCCTCGCCACGGCTCTGAGAGGCACACATATAGTACCCAGGCAGAAGAGGAGACCCTCAGAGCACAAGCTTGCAAACACCAAAATGGCATTTCTGCTCCATCCCGTTTGGGGAGGTGGAGGGTGTGGGGCAGAGAGTGGAGGAGAAGGGGGAGACAGGAGACCAGAAGTGTTGGCAGGAGAGCTGCTCAAGAACCTCACGCTAATTTTAACCTAACCCTAGTCGTGGGAGGTCACGTTTGCTGGGGTCCCGGCAACAGCAGCGATCTCATCCAGGGACCTTGTCTTCGCTGGAGGGTGGGGTGGGACACCCGTGTGAGCTGCCTCTGCTTCTCAGTTCAGCCTCTGCCTGTTTGCTTATAGTTCTTATTGGTCAACATTTCCTCTTGGTTGTTAAGTCACCACATGTAAAATGACTCATATCTGAAAGAAAATTTTAAGGACAAAATGTCCCTGCCTCCTCACAGAACTTGTCACTCACTCAGTAATGCAGACCTAGGTGCCAACAGGCTCTGGCAATGGGGTCTCCCCGTGTCTGGAGCTGAGCTGCTCTCCAGATCGGAATAAAGACAGCGGGGACAGCAGTGGCCGCAGCCAGAGTGGAAGGTACCAAGTGCCGGTGGCAGGGCCGGGCTCTCAAACTGCGGGGCACAGGAGCCTGGCTTGTGACTTGCTCTGGGTCTTTAGGAGAATCACTTAATCTTTCTGAGCCTCTGCTGTTTGTTTGTCTGTTTCCATCTATAAACGTAGGGCTAAGACCAGCTGTTCTCAGACCTCTTCCAGTTCTGCGATGAATTCTGAACCTCCACTGGCTCAACAGAAAGCCTGTGGTATTTCCACAGCGTTTGTGCCTCTCAGAATGTGTCTCTCTTCCTACCCTGTAGGGTGATTTCTGTGTCTGTGCTAGACAGCGTTTATGGGAATCGGGCACTGGAGACAGGAAACCACCTATATCAATATCTCTGCTTATTAGGTGAGAATGACCTTGGACAAAGCTCTTTGGTTACTTTGAAGTCAGTTTCCTCATCCGCAAATTAAATACCTGCCCTACCTGTATCCTGTGGGGTAGTTGTATCAATGTGAACACGTTTTTGTGAAATATGTAAGGTGTCCTAATGGAAGGGATGAGTCTGACTGTGATTGGCTTGAAGGTGGGCTCCTTGTCTTCCTCCTCAGGCACCCAGCGGCGTGCCCGGCCCTGGGAAGGCCCTCAGGAAATGTTTGCTTGGTGAACGCACACAGGGCGGTGTGGACAGAGGGCAGAAGCCGAGGGTGGGCGAGAAGGGCGAGGGGCGGAGGGATTAAATTTGCAATCTTGTTCCGTAGGCACTGCCCTCCATCCTCCTCCCACACCCACAGGGTTTAGGGGGGGTCACATGTTAAAAAGGGGGAACTGGAGAATGTGGCAGTATTTTGTTGTTTATGGCACAGGAGCCACTGGGGAGGTGGCAGTGAGGAAAGTGCCTGCAGGGGCTGGGGGGGCTTGCTTGTTGCTGAGCGGCACAGGTGGTCGATGGGAAGGAGGACCGTGTAAGCTTCGGTCGGTGCCTGCAGGAGACCTGACCCTGAGCTTTGGCCGATTTCTGATACAGACTTACTTCTAGGGCCTGGTCCTGGAGGGCCCTACCATGTTGTCAGCCTTGAACTCTCACGGCCCACAGGACTGAATAAATGAAGCTGAATGCTCTGCTCAACTTCTTGGCCTGGTGGTTCTTCGAGCAAATGCACACATGGTTTCCTTTTCTCCTTTTGTCCTGAATCTCGACCCAGAACATGGGCAGCCCCGAGCTGCAGCCCCACTGGAGCTGCTGAAAGCCCTACTCAGCTTCCCAGCCTGATGGCTGCAGCCTTCCATTCGGGCTCCCAGCCTCTCCGCCCAAGCCCGTTACTACTCAACAAACATCGGGCTTAGTTCAATGAGTCTCCCTCCCCCCTGGGATTTTTGGTCTTTGAACTCTTTCCAAAGCCTTCACAAAGCTGTCCTGGTATTTTTATTTAATGATTCTGGTTGCACTTGGTGGGAGGTTTAGTCTGTTACAAACTAGGCCATTGTGGAACACCAGAGGCAGAAGTGGAAGCCCACTGGTGTTTTTTTTTTTTAAAGTGCTCCTCAGATGACAAAAGCCGGGATTGAGAGCTCCGGACCCAGGCCACTGTTCTCAGTGAGCAGAGGGACAGAGCCTTACCCAGCCACCCAGTGTGCTAATATCAGAGTGGGGACTGCAACCCGAGGCCCCAAGCTCCAGGTCAGCGTGCCTTTCGTGGCACCAGGCCAGTTCCCCAGGAGGTACCCCTTCTGCCTCCATGTCCTTCTGCCCTCGCAAGCTGGCTGTTTCTCTGGCCTCTCCTGCCCGAGCACCTTCCCACCCCCTCTCTGCTCCAGTGCAGACAGGGCCAGACCACCTATCTGTCCCAGACATGCAGTCAGCTGTGGCTGTACCCTAATGGGCCAGGATGGCCTAATTACAGCCTCTGGCTTCCTGCGTAATGACGGGCCTCCCCGGATGCCAGGGTGCTCTGCTCCTGCCCCCAAGTCCACCGCTCAGCCTCTGCTGCGCCCCTCGCCGCCTTGGCTTGAAACGCCACCCGCTGCTCAGAGCAGCACTCAGTCCTCCCGCCCTTTGCCTTTTGGCTCTGCTGATTCCAAGACCTCATTCCCAGCCACGTCAGGGGCACCCTGTCCTGGAGAGTGTGTTGGTCAGCCTGCGTCCACATGCCTTCCGCTGGTGCTAACCACTGCGCGACGGTTGTTGACTTCCTCCTGGCCAGACCCAGGTCCTGCCCCCTCTCCACTCTGACCGCATGATTCATGGCTGGCCCAGCAGGGACAGGCGGAGGCAGGGCTCACCTGCGTAACACAGTCCTTCTGGTTACCCCTTCCCCTCCCTAGGGGAACCCTCCCCCTCCTCTGGGTAGCACCAGGGCAGGAGGGTGAGCAGTCAGGGGAAGGGCCAGGAACAGCCACAGTGTGACCAGGAGCACAGGAAGCAGGGTAGGGAGAAAGGAGACGGGTTTCAGAGCTTCTCAGGCCTGGGTTCGAATCCTGCTTCTGCCCCTTACTGGTTGGTGATCTTGGGCAAGTTGCCACTCTTTGCTCCACAGTTTCTCATCTGTAAGGTGGGGCTGTGATCTCTGTATTCAGTGCTGGGGGCATCGGAGAGACCAGTGCACAAACGTTCACTGCTCTCATCGCCCTGCCCCTCTCTGAGAGAAGGCAGGTCATGGAGAGGTTGGAGAGTGAAGCCAGGGCTGAATAGGGCAGGGCACCTGGGTGGGTGCACTGCATGGTGCAGGCCCCACCCACTGGCCTGAGACACAGGCGGCAAGGACGGCCCTGTCTGCCACCTGGGCTCCTGTCAGTAGCCCCAGGTGAAGCTGCCCCACCTGATGTGCTCCAGGCTGCTTCCTGGGACCCCTGTCTGGGTTCTCAGAGATGGGTCAGTGGTGGCAGCCATGGCGTGGCACGGAGAGGAAAGCCACCCCTTCCTCATTGCCCTCCTTCCACTCATGCTGGGGGCTGCAGCTCCCGGGAAAATGAGGTGGAGTTGCGATCCAGGCTTCCGCACAAACCTTCACCCAGGGTACATGGGCCCCCGGCCTTCCCCGTCCAGGGAAGGTACGAGAGCTTCTCTAGAAAGGGGAGCTGGGGGCCTGGTGGGGAGGAGTGAGAGAGAGGACATAAAACCCTTAGAAGTCCTGTGTCTGGCCTCTCAGGGGCCAGGGAGGAGAGGCTGTGGCCGGAAAACGGCAGAATGGGACCGAATGGGTGAGAGTGAGGGGAGAGGAGGGGCTCCAGTTGGACCTGGTGCCGGGCAGGGTGTCCTCGTGGAACTGAAACTTCTCAGGCTCTTCCCGAGTCGAGGCTAGAGATGGGGTTGGGGACCATCCGTCCAGAGCACAGGGGCAGAATGCACAGAAGTGGTTGTAAGGAGAGAGAGTGAAGAACCAGGGAGCTGGGTGAGCCCTGGGAGCCAGGTCCTAGAGCGGGCAGATGCTCTGAGCCTAGAGGAGCCCTAAAAGCTGATGAGCAGGGATGGCCGTGGAGCCACGGGGCCAAGGAACTGGTGTGACTCTCACTTTCATAGGTGAGGGCGTGAGCTCAGAATGTCCCTGAATGGCCTTCTGACTCCCGTTGGCCCTCACAGCCTCCAGGGCTGCGTCCGCTCTGAACGCTCTGCCTGCCCAGCCTGAGCTGGCCCAGGTGCCAAGAGCAGAGTTGGGGTGAAGACAGGGCGGTGGCTTTGCCAGTTCCCAGACTGTTCTGCCAGGCTGGGTGGGACGGCAGTCCCTGCTCAAGCATCTCCCTGTGCCCCGTTGTTCTGTGCTGTTCTGGCTGCCTCGCTGGGGTGGGGGTGGGGCTTGCTCTGGACCAGAGGGCAGGTCCTGCCTCCAGCTGCTCCCTCGCCAGGGCAATGCTCACCCCTGCCTCCAGCCAGCCTGCTGCTGGCAGGCCACGAGAGCTGAGCCCACGCAGGGCCACATCCCCGCTGTGTGTGGGAGGTGGGCATTGCAGGCAGTGCAGGGAACAGCTGGAAGGTTTTCGTTGGCTCTAGTGGGGCTGACTCCCTCTAGGTTCTGGTTTGCAGTTTAGATGGCAATAGGACAGTATTCACGGACACTTTGTCCCACTCCGGCACACTCTGAGAAGGAGACAACAGGGGACCGGCCGGCGTGGGGAGCGTGGGGGAGGAAGGTTGGCGGCAGCAGCGGCAGCCAGTGAAGGAGCCGTGACACAGAGCTGGACCGCAGCCAGGGGGAGGGCTCCCAGCCCCTGGCATACAGGATCCCTTCTCTCTGAGAGGCCACCTGGGTTCTGGCTTCCACTCAGGGGCCTCTGGGGATATCACTTCACCTCTCTGGGCTCTGGTTGCCTCCTCTGTGAAGTGAGGGAGTTGGACTGGCTCCTGCCCAGCTCAAGGACTCCAGCGCTCTCTTTGCCAAGGCGATGATGTAACGGCAGAGTCCCCAAAGAGAGCTGACTGTGGGCACTGGACTCTCTCTTCCAGGCCAGCCCTGGGGTCCACGGCTCCCCCCACACTTCTATGCCGTGGCTGCTGAAGAAAGCCAGGCTGAGCGCTGGCCTCAGGAGGGTGAAAGCTGTTCTCCACACTGCTGTCCTCGCTAGGCCAGGCAGCCCTCTTTCCTCTGCCCCGAGCACTCTGGCGTGCCTTGGGCAGAGGGATGGCTGCCCTCCGCTTTGTGTGCTCAGGGTCGGCATGGCTCTGAGAGATGGTAACTGGCAGGCCTGTGCAGCTGGAAGGATATTAAGGTCCTCTGAGCCCTGGCTTGGGCACTAGACTGGGCTCTTTAAGGAAGGGCCATGTCTTCATCTTGGCGTCTCCCCCAGGCCCCAGGCCAGAGCTGGGTGGGAGCAAGGGCTCACAGCTGTTTGGTGAATCATTTCCTCCAAGCATATACTGAGCTCTCCCTGCCGTGTGCCAGCCTCCTGGCCCAGGATGGAGGGTGTCAGCCGGGCCCTCACTCTCTCTCTGGGGTTCCATGGTCCAGTAGGACCCACCGGATAGGCTGCAAGGGTTTGCTTTCTCTGTCCTGTGACTTCTCTTTCTTGCATGCCAACTAAACTATTCAGGAAGCAGTAGCCCCAAGAGCTCCAAGAAGAGGCTGGAGTAGTCAGAGTGTGCTTCCTGGAGGAGCTGTCCTTTTTCTGGGCTGTTATTCTGCCCACTCACGCTGGGAGGCATCTGCTTCTCATGCTTCCTGTATTGGCCTTGTCCACCATAACCCCTGACTTCATTCCTAGTCCCAGACCCTAGCAGGTCATACTCAAAGCCTGGCATTGGGATTGGGGTGTGGGGTGCGGGGTTTGGCAGCGGTGAGTGCAGCAACGAGGACCACGTGGAGGTGTAGAAGGCCAGGCCAGCCTCTGGAGCAGGGCAGCTGTCGGTCCCCAACTTGAGTGCATGTGGCGAGCTATGGACAAGTGTTGGAGGAGGACAGTGGGCGCCCGCCGTGCACCAGGCCTCACGCTGGGCACTCACACGCATTATCTCTAAATTCGTGAGTGTTCTCATCCCTTCCTCACAGACGGTAGAGCCAATCAGAAAGGTCGAGTCGCAGGCCTGCAGTCGGCAGACCTGGGCCTTGCACCTGCCGAGCCTGCAGGTGCCGCAGAGCCCCTCGCACCTGCACCTACTTCCTGAGAAAACCTCGGAGACCTACGCCTCCTGGACTGACATCTCCCCTCTTCTCTCTACCCGTAGGTGCCCCTGGCCCTCCAGGACCGAGAGGACTCAAGGGAGATGTGGGCGTGAAAGGGCCTGTTGGTGGCCGAGGACCAAAAGGAGACCCTGGCAGCTTGGGCCCCCCAGGCCCCCAGGGCCCTCAGGGCCAGCCCGGGGAAATAGGACCTGTGGGGGAAAGGGGGCCGGTTGGCCTGCGAGGTTTCCCAGGCCTCAAAGGCTCAAAGGGCAGTTTTGGAACTGGAGGCCCGAGAGGACAGCCAGGCCCCAAAGGGGATGTGGGACCCCCAGGGCCAGAGGGGCCCCCAGGGTCTCCGGGGCCAGAGGGGCCTCAGGGAAAACCAGGGATTGCTGGGAAGACAGGTTCACCAGGCCAGCGGGGGCTCACGGGACCTAAGGGTGAGCCAGGGATCCAGGGTCCCCCTGGCCTTCCTGGGCCCCCAGGCCCACCAGGAAGCCAGATCCGCTACTGAGGAGGGTCCCCAGTCCCAGACACTGCCACACAGAATGCTGGGAAGGGGCCTCAGGGCAAAGCGAGCCCCCAGAAAGCCTCACATACAGGCAACTGTGCTCCTTTGATCCCGAAGGGGGTGGTCCCCAGGCCTGCCCCTTCACCTTTGGGCTCCCTAGTAGTGACTGCACCATGGAAAACAGCCCCTCACACACACACACACACACACACACACACACACACACACACACACTTCCCTGCTGGCCAGGGGGGCCAGCTGGGTGTCCCTGGCTGGACAGGAGGAGAGGGCAGAAGGCCTCCGTCTCCTGTGACTGAGCCAGCCAGGGAGGTGGCTACCTCCAGAGGGGGTCTTGAATCTATCCCTGAGTTGGTGACCAATGTCAGCCCTTCCAGCATCTTCACACCCATCTTGGGATTATGGTGCCAACCCTAGGACCAAGGAGCACTTGGCAGCCCCGCAGACCCTCCTCCTAACTGTGAGCGGAGACCTGGGGGCTGCCCTGTCCTGCAGAGGACAGAGAAGTCCACTGCGGCCGGCACTCTCGGGCCCTGGGCACTGTGTCCCCAGGAGCTCAGCCGTTTCTTTCACCTCTCCAGAAAATTCCTTTCTTCATCCTGGCAAGGAATTCCAGAAGAAATCTAAACAGGAGTTTCATCTGTTCGGGCACACTCGCCAGGCACGGGAGCATTCTGCCAGAGTGGCGCCCAGCCCGTGGAAGGTGGGGGAGGGGTGGTGAAGGCCGCGGTCACTGGGCTGCCGGGAAAACTGTCCCCTTTGCTGTCTGTTCCTGGGATGGGCCCTTCTGTGGTGGCCGGGGGAGGACTGACCCCTGGTAACAGGACAGTGCTCCCTTCTGCACCCAGCTCTCTTTCTGCCCAGCGACCTCACCACCCCTCTGCCCCCACCCCGTGACCCAGAATGGCCCACGACCTCTCTATGAGAAGGACAACTGAACGAGGAGAAGTCTGAACATCCATGAGAGGCTTCATTTGGACGTCACCCCTCCCTCACCTCTGACTCGCTGTAACACACCCTGGCAGAGAGGGGCGCAGGGAAGTCCCCCACAGGCTCGGCTCTCTGTGAAGCAGCCCTGCTTTCATGTTCCAGCAGAGCCCGACCACCCCTGGCGTGGGGCATGGAGCTGTCACCTCCCCCGCCCGACTCAGAGACTAGCCACCCTCCCCCTTCCAACTGCCTTGATGCCACCTCCCCACTCGCAAGAGATGTGCAACTGGTTTGCACGCCTGCCCGTCCCACTGTCATTTAATTCTCCTGTCTACATATGGTATTGGCAACATAGCATTACTGACTCAGTAAAGAGTTGATTCCAAGACAGGGGTGTCTTCTGGTCCTTTCTGCTCGACTGGGGGCATGGTGCCTTTGGGGGCTCTGCCTCACATGGCCTTTGAAAGGGAACTTGTGGGCCAGAGGTCCCCTGGGTGTTCCGTCCCATGCTGGAGCCTGGGCCTGAACCCCTGCTGCCTCCCCGGAAACACTGAGCTCTGCGGTGAGTTCACAGTGGTCCTGCTGGGCCCAGGGCCCAGGGGCGTCCGAGGGAACTACCCATGGCGAGCAGGAACCCGGTGGGAGACCAGGTGAGCTTTAGGAATCAGGCAGCAGGTAAAAGGAGACTGCAGTCCTGACTGGCCTGGCTCAGTTGATTGGGTGTCGTCCAGCAAAGTGAAAGGTCACTGGTTCGGCTCCTAGACAGAGCGTGTGCCTGGGTTTCAGGGTTCTGTGTCCAGTTAGGGTGTGTAGGAGAGGCAACAGATCTATGTTTCTCCCTCCCTTCTCTTCTTTCTAAAAATAAATAAAATCTTAGAAAATAAAATGACACTGGAAAATAAGACAGGCCTGGACCGCTGAGTGATGATACCTCCTGCTGCCCCCTTTCGTCTCTAAGACAAGGGGCTAAAACAGGAAAGGAGGAAGAGACTGGGACAGACCTGCCCCACCGGGTCTGGCTCTCTCCAGGGTCCTCAGGAAATAAGGGACAGCCGAGTCCCCTGTGGATCAGCTGGCTTGCCCTGGGAAGCAGGACTTTGTGGGGGGGCTCTGTCCTTGGGGGCCAGCTTCTAAGGCCCATGTCTTAGTCTGTAGGAACTGCTATAACAGAATAGCATACACCTGGGGCATTACCAAGAACAAATTTATTTCTCACAGTTCTAGAGGCTGGGAAGTCCAAGACCAAGCGCCATGACTCCGGGTGAGAGGCCACTGGCTGGGTCACAGACAGCCTTGTGTCCTCACACGGCCAGAGGATCAGGGACCTCTCCGGGGTCCCCTATAGAGGCACTGAGTCCATTCATAGGAGCTGCACCCTCTGACCTAATCACATCCAAAAGGCATGACCTCCTAACATTGGGAGTTAGGTTTCAACACACAAATTTTGGGGGGTACACAAACATTCAGTCTGTGGTAGCACTGTAACTCCATTCTCTAGTAAAACATGGCCTGGAGCAAGACTTGTGCCCTGTTTTACTTTTGTGGGGAGGGGTGGGAGTGGGGAGTATACGTTAGTCAGAGTTCCCCAGAGAAACAGATGTAAAAGGAGATTATATATATATATACACACACATACGTGTGTGTGTGTGTGGAGAGAGAGAGAGAGAGAGAGAGAGAGAGAGAGAGAATGAGGGAGGTTTAGAAGTTCCAGGATCCACCATCTGCAAGCTGCAGACCAAGGAGAGCCAAGGGTGAAGTTCTGGTCCAAGGGCAGGAGACCCATGTCCCAGCCCTGCAGTCTGGTGGAGAGAGAGAATTCTTCCTCCTCACCCTTTCGTTCCACTCAGTCCCTCGACAGGTTGTGTAACCATCTGCTTTGGGTTGGGGGATTGATCTTTACTCAGCCCATTGATTCAAATGCTCAGTTCTTCCAGAAACACCCTCCAACACACCTACAGATGATGTTTAATCAGCTATCTGGGCATCCTATGGCCCAGTCAAGTTGGTACGTAAAATTAACCTCCAGCCCTGGCTGGTGTGGCTCAGTGGATTGCATGCCGGCCTGGGAACCAAAGGGTTGCTGGTTCAATTCCCAGTCAGGGCACATGCTTGGATTGCCAGCTGGGTCCCCAGTTGGAGGCACATGAGAGGCAACTACACATTGATGTTTCTCTCCCTCTTGTTCCCTCTCCCTTCCCCCCTCTCTCAAAATAAATAAAATAAAATAAAACAAAAATTAACCTTCAGAGGGCTCTTGGTGGAGGAAGTGAGCAGAGAAGAATGGGAATGGGCCTAACTGGGCCACCGTACAAGGCCCTCACTATTTCCTCAAGGACCTGTGGGGCGTGGGGTCTCTCCTTCCCAGAAACACCTGAATGTGCTGGGCACTGAGTCAGGCACGGAGAGTGGAGGAGGCCTTGTCCTGAGGGCCTGTCTCTAGCAGTGGGGAGGGGCACACAGTGAAAGAGAGCTCTCCGCCCTGAGCAGTGGGTGGAGCAGGCTGAGGACTGGCTCGGACGGGGTCCCCGAGGACAAGCCTGGCTGGTGAGGCTGAGCAGGCAGGGAAGGTGCCACCCTGGTGGTGGCACTGAGATGATGGACCACGAAGGCGGCAGCAGGGATAAACCAGTGTGTCATTTCATAGTCTGAGTCCCCGGGACACTAACTCCTCGTTGCCCAAGGTGAGGTGGAGGCCACATCTGGTGGGGCCACCGCTGGGCCTGGCGAGTTGGAGCAGGAAAAGCCCAAGCAGGAGGGCAAGACATGCCCTGGAATCAAAATGCAGAAAAGTTAGATCTGGAATCAATTCCAGGGGAGTGAGAGCCAAAATGAGAGACAAGGCCGCAAGAATCAAAAACTGAGGTGATTCAAGAATATAAAAGCAAGGACATTAGAGGAAACCATGGGTCCTGGACAGTTGCCACCAACATGTCCTTGGCTGTGTGGTTCGAGGACCAGCTTGAGTCAAAGGCACAGCATGGAGGCAGGCACCTCGAGACCACCGATGCAGTTGCCCTCACCCCAAGGTCACAGAAGTCCTCTCAAGCACGGGGCTGGGCGGCGGGGCCCATGATCAGGGTACAACAGATGAAGCCAGGGGTCTGGAAACTGACAGCTAAGCCTCAGGGTCACTAGATGGGCAACGCTGCCAGCATCTCAAGCTTCTGTCTTTACTTCGCAGAACGGACCCGTCTCTCATCTCTCTTCTGTTAGTGGCTTTGATCTCTCTTCTCTGCTGCTCTTGTCTCCTTTCTCTTAACCAGCACCTCCTGTTTGCACAAGGCGCAGCACAATGGGGCTGCTGCTCACCACCAGAGGACTGAGCCCCCCATTTCTGCTTCCCAGCGCTAGGAGAGCAATCGGATGGCTAACCCCTCAGGTCGGGGCTCTACACTTGATCCAATGGGCTGTGGCCACAGCGGGAGAGGCAGAGGCAGAGGGGCCATGTGGTGAAATTGGGGGCGCCAGAGCAAGACTGAACATGAGAAGAGCTGGACATGAAATCTGCAGCTGGCAGCGTAGGACCAGGAGTAACACCAGCCACGATTACAGACTCCAACGGGAGGGCGACTGGGCCACGGAACGCCATTCTTGGCGCTGTACGTGCATTAACTCATTACATCCTCACTACAATGTATAATGTAGCTGGTATATCTATATCTCCACACATCCATGTCTGTCTGTCTCTCTGCCTGTCTATCTCTGCATATACTATTATTATTTCCACTTTGCCAATAGGGAAACTGAGGCTTGGAAAGATTACTTAACTTCCCGCCATCACATAAGGACATTTTTAGACATATCTCTCTTAAAACTCTGCCTTGGGTGAGTTAACCTCTGAGCATTTCTGTTCCTGTCTTGTGAAGTAGGAATTCTCATTGAACCCACCCCG